>JAUEKU010184000.1:0-10141 GCA_032274805.1 Gypsophila paniculata | reverse complement strand
TTTTTGTGAGGGGAAAAAAGTCAAACTGTAAACAATTGACTGGGACAGAGGGAGTAGTACTCAAGAAATTATTGTACATTGTACAACGATTTTATATCGATTTGTACATTGTTATTAGGAGTATTGGATATCTTTTAAGAGAGATATTGTAGCTTAATGTGTTACGATTATTTTGGACAATCATGAAACTCGCAAATGCTATCAATTACTACCTCCATTCTAAAATATAAGTCATTCTCACATTTCGAGACAACGACTTCTATGGCTTGCAAATCACGCACATTGACAAATAAAACTTCTTTACAAACTCGAAGTCTAGCTATAATATCTTAGGCCATATTATCACAAATAGAAGTACCCATACGAGGACCAAACTAAAATAAAATAATGAAGTTTAAATCAAACAAGCCACGAAGCACACCAATGATCAATAATAATCTTGTTATACTTCAAAAGTAAAAATTTTAATTTACATTACAAAATTCTCGAAAGTAAAAAAAATTATTTCGAGAATGATACATTAACTCATCGTATACCCTAACCAACAAAACAAAAAGACATTGTCACGTTGACAAATACTTAATACTAGGACAAATACTAAAAATCGGCCGCCGGCAATTAGTAGTGCCGGCAGCCGCAATCCTAGTCTTAACATTCTCAAACTCCGAAATCGGACACGGTATCGTAATCCGACCCGGATGATCATACCCGTAAACATCCTCAGCTTCTTTCAATAACTTCTCAAACAAAGGATGGTTAAGAAACAAAACAGGAACCAGGACACGCCACGTGTCCCCTTCTGGCTCTCCTACGTAGACAGCCAAGTGTCCTTTTGGGACACGGGCCGTGTCCGACTCGTGTCCCAGCCGAATGTACCCGCGTTTCGAACCCGGGTGCAATAGCCCATGTTTAATTTTCCTGCCCCATTTACATAATTTGGATATTGTTTTATTTCTTTGTATGTCGAGTTTTTTGTATTTGGATGTGTTTTTATTGAACCGAGTGAAGTATTTGAATACCCGAATTATTTTTCGGCCCAATTTGAACCCCCTTATTCTTCTTTTCATCATCATCATAAAACTGACTTGACTCAACTCGAAAAATTCAAATTATGGAAATAAAATTGGAGTTTTATTGAATGAATATATTTTGTTTGGGATTTTTTTTATTTTTTTATTTTTTTTTATTTTTTTTATTTTTTTTGGAGGAAATGAAGTGGTGGGAAGAATATGAGAAAAGTTTTTGGAGTGAAGGGGGAGATTTATATGAGTTGAATAAAGTGGTAGTATTATTATAATAGTGATTTATTTCTTTATTTATGAGATTTTTATTTAGTTTTAATGAAGTTAGGGGGAAAGTAAAAAGTCGGATTTTATTAAATGAGGATGCTTCGTGTACTCGTGTAGTGTAACTTTTTTATTTACTTGCAAATTTTAAAATAAGATTGTCTAATGAGCTGGATAAATGAGCTGTTGAGTAATTTTATTAGCTGCCCCACATATGATACGATCTTCCAATAGAACTACTCCTATTTGGTCATTTGCTATCATTTTGAGGTGTATTAGAGCAACTCCAATGCAAGACTAATCTCTAACCAATTTCAAGAGTCCACATCACTTTTTAAGCTAAAATTTTTCAAACTACAAAACACTCCAATGCTAAACCAACTTTCGCCCCATGTGAGTGAGACCCCACTTTCATTTTTCATCTCACACATCACAATTAAAATAACAATACTTTTTGGACCAAGCAAGTTGCTTGACCAAGCCAATTAGCTTGGCCAAACTACTCATCATTTTTCTCTCCAATGGCAAGTGACTAACTTCAAATTTCAAGCAACTCCCTTTTTCCTTGCATAGGAGTTGCTCTTAATGAGTTGTTTATTATACGGAGTATATTTATATTTTTGATTAAATTTTATACATAAAAAAGTTGTGTAACTGTATGACATCCGCTCCCTTTTTTTGTTCCAAAATGAATTGGATAAATAAATGACCAGCATGCAAAAAATTTTGAGGCGAGACAATCTTCTGAAAATATTACGAAGATTTATGAGATTTTTTTACATTATCATGGAAATATGGTAATGACCGTATTTTCCCTTAATCCGTTTAGTTTGTTTTATTTTATTTTTATGTGAGAGCAAATGCAATAGTGAGTTTTTATTAGGGCTGAGCAAAATATCCGATTATCCGAATCCGAACCGATATTCGATCCGAATCCGATCCGAAAAATCGGATATCCGTTCCGAAAATAAATTCGGATCGGATATCCGTATCCGAAATTTTCGGATATCGGATCGGATACGGATATCAACCTTTCATTTTTCGGATATCCGAATCCGATCCGAAAATATATATTTTCTGATTTTTTTAATGTAGTCCCTAATAAATAGCCCATGGGCTTTGAAATTTATGTGGATAAACCCTAGATCCTAACTCTTCCAGCAACACTTTTTTTTTCTTCATCCGTCACCCTCCCTTTTCACTTTCTCTCTATACTTTTCTTTCTCATCAACTTTTCACTCCCTTTTTCTTTTTTTTTTTTTTTATAAATTTCACTCCCTTTTTTCTAAATTCTCGCATCACCATTAATTTTTATTTATGCTCGATCTTATAATAAATGTTTTATTTTGAGGAATTCATGTAATATGTGACGGTTTTTGAAGGTGAGTTTTGATGTGAGTTTGAGGCTAGTAAAATGACGATGGCCGTAGAGTCACTGATCTGTTGCTACTTGCTACGGACAATCGGAAGAAGCGGAGCTATATATGCTTACGGATATGTTCTTTTAATTGTAGATAATTAAAATTATATATTGTATTCTAATTTAATTTCATGATTTTAGACAAATTTTTTTTGATAAACTTTGAATAGCTAGAATTGTTGAAAGTGACATTCTTATTCTTTAGAATGTGTATGAAGATTTAAGTATAAAAAATGGTAATGAAAGGCATTCAAAAGTATAAGTCTTTTTGAATTTTCGGATATATCCACATCCGATCCGAATTGTTTCGGATATCCAATTGGATCGAATTTCGGATATCCGAAACGGTTCGGATCGGATATCGGATATTAAAAAATTAGAATTTCGGATACGGATATCCGATCCGAAAGTATAATTCGGATCGGATATCCGATCCGTGCTCAGGCCTAGTTTTTATCATTAGGTTTGTCAAAAAGAACTTCAAAATAAAGTTCTACCATGGTGGAGCACCTAGGTTCTCACAATAAGAACTAGGTTTTAAAAGAAGAACCAAGTTCTTCAAAAAAGTGAACCAAAAAAATTTCACAAGTAAATTTCTTTTTTCATTGAGAAAAGTTGATTGGGGGTGTGGGTCTAACTTAGAACGTTATTTAGGGTATTTCCATTGTAACTAAAAAATGGAGATTGTCAAATTATGAGATGGCAAGTGAAGAACGTTATATAAAATTCTCCATTGCTAGTGCTTTGAGTAAAATTTACATGTGATAAACGAGTTATTTGGATCTGATATGATTCGGTGTGGCGGGATTATATTGGGTTATAGTGTGTATCATATGTTCATATGTGCTTCTAGAGTTGGCAATCGGGTCAATCGGGTCGGCTTTGGGTCGGGTCTGGTCGGGTCGGGTCATATCGGATCGGGTCATGACTATCTTCGGGTCGAGTTTGGGTCGAATCTTGGACCGCTTTCGGGTCGGGTTGGTCGGGTCAATTCATAGCTCGGGTTTGGGTCAGGTCATTCAAGCAGATTTATCGAGTCGGGTCGGGTTCGGGTCGATTTTGGGTTGAATCGAGTCATTATCGGGTTGGTTCATTCCGATAAATTTGTCAAGTCGGGTGGATCAAATCATTCTTGGGTCGGGTTATTCCGATAGATTTATCAAGTTTGGTTCAAATTTAGGATGATTTAGGTCTTTTCGTGTTTGGTCATGCTGATAATTTGTCGAGTTATGTTGGGTTTATGTCAAATTCTGTCTAGTATGACTTAATAATCCATTATATATTTTTTAAATATTTTTTATAGTTTTTAGAAGTGAGTTTTCGGTCTTTATTGGGTTGGATAAGATCGAATAGAGTTAGGAATCGGGTTAATTTCGGGTTGGGTCAACTGTCGGGTCGGGTCGGGTCGGTCAAATAGTTATCGGATCGACTACGGGTTAGGGTCATCTTGGGTCGGGTCGGGGTCGGGTTCTGGTTCAGGTCGGCCTTAATCGTGTTGTATCAAGTTACGGGTCGTCATCGGGTCGAGTCGGGTCGGGTTTGAGTTGCTGTATTTAAGGGTCGGGACGAGTCAATTTTACTCGGGTTTCGGGTCGGGTCATTCGGGTCGGGTCATTCGGGTTTGGTTAGGCTTGCCAGCTCTACCCATGATTAGTAAAAGAAAGCTAAAGCTAAAATGACAAGTTTTAAACCACCTTAATTCTCCTCGATTTTATCCAAATGTTTAACCAATGGAAAACACCAAATAGACAAGTACCCATTGCATATGGGCAAATTCGAGCTGGTTTTGGTTTGGGTCGGGTCAATTGCGAGTCAACTATTTTGTCCGATTGAGTTAGGTCATGTTTGGATAAACTAATTCAAATTTGGATTTTCACGTTAAGTGATCATTAAATTGATTATGATTGTGAGTTATCGGTTAATCATCAAGTCGATTCACCAATTTTCCACACCGTGGTCAAGTCGAGTCGGTATTCCCAAAGGCCAAAACTATGGGTAAGGTTGGGCGCTTTCAAGTGAAACTATTAAATCCAAGTACAAAACAAAAATGTTTTTAAGCAGTGCATCAAACTAAGTTAACAAAAGATGGCAGTACTTCCACTACAATCATCATACTTCATCAACAAACCACATCTTCTCTACAAACCCAAATACACCAAAATAATCTCCCAAAATTCACCAGACTCTTCAAAACCAACCACCACTAATGACCCAATTACCAAACCCACATCTTCATCTGGGCTTGGGTTTGGGCCAGCCCAACAGCCCAAGCCCAACTCAACCCCAACACCACCATCATCATCAGGGAAGATGAAGAATAAAGGTAGTAGAAGAGAAAGAGATAGAATTATACGTAGGACGCCGGTCGAGAAACCCGCATTTATGTTGGATAAGAAAGGTGTGGAGGAGAAGAGTGATGAGCCCACTTTGAATGAAAATGCGTTTTTGTTAACTTGGTTGGGCCTTGGTGGTGTTATTCTTTTTCAGGGCCTTGCTCTTTCTGCTTCAGGTATCGTTTCCATTATAAAGTCGTTGATATTTCCATCATATGGATGGTTGGTTAGCGTAAGATTGCGCACATCTGATCTCTCGACTTCTTTATGTTAAGCCATGTTCTTTGAACGACTTAACTTCACTTCACTTCAGTTCAGCTCAAAAAGGTCAAAAGATCAAGGCCTTTACTCCTTTAGAGAGCTTCTTAGGAGGCATGTGGAAAGCTTAGTTACTAGCTAGTGAGTGATTGCGTTTAGAGATTTGCATACTATGTTACTTCGACACTTCACTTAGCCAACAATCAACATGTGTTGACATGACACTTTTTCTCGACTAGAAACAACACTTCACAGCCCTTTTTTCGACTAGAAACAACACTTCATTTTAGGCTAAAAAAACACAGGATTCATTGTAACTTTATTTTCCGACAGAATGATTTTTTATTTTAGGCTAATATAGTCGTATCTAACACACTAAGACATCTGCGGCCCAAGTCTGAGTAACTGAAATGTTTATATCTTACACAGGGTTCCTGCCAGAAGAGTGGGATAAGTTGTTTGTGAAGTACATCTACCCAACGTTCACACCGACAGTACTTCTGTTTCTTGCCGGTACTGTCACTTACGGCGTCATCAAGTACTTTCAGAATGAAAATGCCCGGAATCAGAACTGATGGATTCTCTCGGCAAAACAAGCGCAGTTGGGATTATTCCGATTTTTTGCTTTCAAATGTAAAATAAGTGCAAGTAGCACTCTGATTGTCGAGAAACAACCTCTTTGTGTCGATAATGTAGGGGTAATGTTGCGTACATCCAACCTCACCTTATACCGCTGTGTGCAAGAGTCCTCAAGGCACCGGGAAATGTTATTGTCGCTGATGTACAGGTTCCAGAGATGTAGTTATATTCTTCATCTACTTTCTTCCCTTTTTTTCCCTGCATTTCACTTCCTTTCTTGCTCGTCAATTACTTATAAAAATGTATGAGACTTCTCCTTGGAAAAGAATAGTATATAAGACGGCTGTACTTGTTCAACCGTACCAATTAATATTGTATTCCCCATGGAATGATAGGGTCAATAGCTACGTATTATGCATACAATCGTCTCATGCAAGACTTACTCGAAAGGTTATATTCCCAACAAAACTATCCTCCAAATATGCCCCTCCAATATCAATTATTTTAGTACAAAAAAAGGGTTCATGTTCTCTGAAGTCAATGCATTTAATAGGTAGTCAATTGATGTATTATTCTAAATTGCCCATTTGCTGATATTTGCTATTTCATCTGGATCCAGCCTGTATTCAGTGAGCAGACGGTCTTACACTAGAAAAATTGTAAGGCATGTCGTATATAGGAGTATATTAAATAAGTGGACGGTCTATTTTACGACCTTGTTTTAACAAAATCATACAATTGCATAAAAAACTACCAAATTATTGTAACCATTTTCATCAATTAGTTGAATCATAGCAGTTAAATCAAGCATGAACTACAGCAATGATGTGATTCAGTGGGATTACACAGACGAAGACGTTGCTCAGAAATTCCTCTTCTTCAATGTCCTCAAAGACGGCCGCGTTCACGTCTTAGCTTCTCAGGGATCTGATCACCTGAAGGTCCCGCCCTCTGACGATCAAGTCACAGGAGTTCGAATCAAGGATGTTATGATCTCTCAGAACGTGGCAGTTCGGGTGTTCCTTCCGCCATCGCCATGCCAGAAGCTGCCAGTTCTGTTGTATGTTCATGGAGGAGGCTTCTGTATGAGGTCCGCTTTCTCAGTATGTTACACCCGCTTGCTTACCAACTACGTCGCTCAATCAAACATCATTGCTGTGTCTGTTGAGTACCGCCTTTTTCCTGATCATCCCATTTCTGCGTGCTACGACGACTCATGGGATGCCTTGCTGTGGATCGCCTCTCACTGCGATCCACGATCTGATGTCGTCTCCCAAGGTAAACGATCTCGACTTTGACCAAAGTTTTACATACCCAGTGACTACACAAAATACAACATCGATTGACGTATGCAGGTGGTCCATTTGAGCTTTGGATACGCGACTACGCAGATCTTAAACGGATCTTCCTCGGGGGAAACTCTGCAGGCGCAAACATTTGCCACACCCTGATGACAAATCTAAGGAAATTCGTACTGCCAGGGGACGCAAAAGTCAAAGGGATGATATTAGTACACCCTTACTTCGGAGAGGACGACAAGATGTGGTTGTACATGTGTCCTACAAACGAGGGGCCTACAGATCCTCGGATGAAGCCCGACCCAGAGGATCTGGCCGAGCTTCAGTGTGACAGGGTGCTGGTGGTCGTGGCAGAGAAGGACGGCCTCAAGGGTGTCGGTGTCAAGTATGCAGAGGAGCTTAAGAGTAGTGGGTGGAAAGGTAAGGTACAGTTTTTGGAGAACAAAGATAGAGAACATAGTTTCCAGACCTTCAATTATATGGATTCGGAGGCTCTTGTTATCGATCAATGGATTAGGTCGTTTATCCTTGATGAAAAACTCGAGGATTAGTTTCGGTGTGCACAACATTGCTAATGGTATTTTGGATATGAGTTTTCGATAGAAGGCTGACTAGTCGAAAAAGCTCAAGGAGCAACATACAGCCAAACACACCAGAACCCAAAACAACGAACCTCAGGCCGACATCCTAGATGAATGAAATTTCGCAGTAGTTAGTTATTATCCACGGTTTCATGGTGTTGGGACTTGGGACTGGTCAACCGATCCACAAACATTTTAACCTAGTTCAACGTACGTTTTATTCTACGAACTCATATATCATTCGACACTGAATCGAACACAAAAACATGTAACAACTAACAATTTTAATGATCCCTAACTTTTGAATTATATCCTACTCCCATAAAAATTCTTCATCTAGGCAAGTGAGGGCTTGGGTTAGAAAATGCAGGCATTGGTTCGCTCGTAGCGCCCTCCAGAAGAACGTAAACTAATCTTTGTTCGGTTTATTGTTTTGCTCCTTGAATATGTTTAGCTTGTCGATCTGTAATCTATAAAACTCTACGTAAGTACGTAATATTTCTCAAGAAAAAATACAAGTGACATTTCATTTTAGTTAGTCAAATTTTTGAAATTCGAAATAAAGATTAGTAAACATGAGCTAATACGGTTTTTTTGGTGTAAACTCATGTACATAGTCATTGCTTCTTTCATTTGAAAATTTGTCAAACTTCATGACCAAAATTTACATAAAATCTTTCATCATCGCTTAGCTTATGGTAGCTGAAGTGTTCTTGCATTATTATAGTTGGATGGGGTGCCAATACCTACTTAAAACATAAGCTAACCTCAAACAAAATCCAATGAAAAATATACGCTTCTAAAGATGCCATGCCAAAAATATCAATAGCGGCATATAATTGAACTGAACTAAATTGAGCTAAATTAAATGAAGTTTAACCAAACTGAATTGAATGGAGCTTAATTGAATTGAAATTAAGTTTAAAAAAAACAGAGCCTAAAATGACTTGATAATGTGAATTCAATATTAAACGCCTTTCAGAAGTCTCTAATTCTCTTCTTAACTTAATACTCCGTTTTAATTGCCTTTGTTTGCCGATTTATTGATAAATAATCTTGCTAATTTTTCGTTTTATAAGTATCTTTATTTGTCATAATATATTTACAAACCAAATGAGTAAATCTTTATAGGAATTCTAAATCCCGTCCTATATTTGCTAAATTTCGTCCTATTTTTAATATGAATTAAATTTGACAAATAAGACTTGAGAGTAATTTTCAACTTTCTAGTAAACATTTTGTGATATAGTCAATGAACTTGATAGTACGGAGTAGAATTTAAGGATGTTTGACTCTAGAATTGACTCGTTACCATTTAGTGGTGTACAAGTACACACATATGTTCGTTTGATTAAGTCATTCATTCATCTCATAATCATTATGTCTTTATCATCCAATTCATGGATTACCTCACATGTTAAGTTTTCAAATTTTTTTGAGAGATTCTAAGTTTCATACTCAAAAATTAAAATGAATACTCAAAAACTTATGGAGTAATTACTACTCAAAAACTTACTCTAAAAATTCAAAAAAAATTGACATATGAGGTAGTAATACATTAGATGTATAATCCTATTTCTTTTGTCAAACTCAATAAATGTTTCTCCTTTATATCTTACTACCTACATTCAAAAATATAAGTCACTCTCACATTTCGAGACAACAACTTCTCTCTTCGATATCTTTTAAAATATAGAAGCAAATACTATGAAATATATAATATGAAAACATTTTTCGCTAAAAAAATTATGGTGTAATTTTATAATTTTTCTCACAGTATATTTTCATAAAATTGAAAGTCAAAGATTTATTTCGATAAACGAAAACGGCTTATATTTTAAAATAGAGGGAGTAATAAAATTCTTCAAAATAAGTTACCTCGTATTCAAAATCATGGACTAGAACACCTAGTTCCTATGTCATGACTTTTAGCACTTGAATTTGATGGGTTTTAGAATATTCTTTTGAAAATATCGTCTCAGTATTTTAAAAGTTTTCAATTTCTAGATCTATGCCTCTTAAAAAGAGAGGAGTTAACTTAAGAACTCCTCTACTATTCATCAATAGTGTTTTTAACTTTTTTGTCTTTTTTTTTCCAACTTTTTTGCTTTTTATTTTTTTTAAAAAAAAAGAGAGAAATTTTCTTAAAGTATCACTTACTACTTATTAATAGTATTCTCATACATACATTTGGTATTTTTTTTCATTAATAGTATTCTCATTCATACATTCGGTATTTTTTTGTCACAATTTCAAATGAGATTATTGTACACGTGGAAATGGTCAATTTTGACAAAAATATGACTGAGTATAATATTTATTGTGACCATTATTAAGTAAATTGTGATCATTAAAAAAAAATTAAAAGTGGTCACATTTTAATCAA
>JAUEKU010183989.1:0-10142 GCA_032274805.1 Gypsophila paniculata | reverse complement strand
ACGCGGCCATATTAACCAATAAAGTCCAAAGCAGATGATGCACTATCATTTCTAGCATCTAAGCAATAATTTATCGACTTACCGTAAATATATGATTATACTAACCCGTTAGTCAAACAACAACCTTTATCTACATCTACCTAATGCTGAAACCCAAATTCAAGCAAATCTTAATCAAAATCATATACCAAGAATTAGTGAACCTTGTAACAGACCGCCTCACCGTAAAACCAACCAAATACTCATTAGCATAGGATATTCCTCACCTAATTATACGAATATACAGATTCGTCTCATATTCAAACTATCTCCTGTATGAACTTGTGATCGAACACTAAGACAAAAAACCAAAATTCTGCCAGGTAATCTGAACTGGGATTAAGTAAATTGAGTGGATTACATGGTCAAACTCCATTAGCAACACCAAAAGCCAACCATCATTACGCTAATACTTAACCTTTTTTTTAATTCCATTTTAAGTTTCCTTTTGTAATTAAAGTTAGTTTTACACTATAAAACAACAAACTTTGCACAAATCATCACAGAAGACAAATTATATGACTTAAAATACTTTTGCACCTCATTAACTGCTATAACGTTCTTACAGCAAACTAATTTCAAAATTTATACGCCATATGACCGTCTTACAAGAGACTGACACAAAACTTTGTCATTGTCGAAAGGACCGAAAACGGAAAAGAAACCAATCATTTGCATAAAAGGAGCAATGATGGGTCTCAAAACCTTCATCAAAATCACCTCATTAGATTAATCTAAACTACTACACTATAAAAATTCTCAAATTAAAAATTGAGTTTGATTGCAATATTTCACAATTATAGACCTTTTCTATTTGTTTTTATTAAATCAAGCAAATAACATTGTTGATTTCCTTAAAATGCTATGGCATAAAATAGCTTCGCAGACTTTTGGTACTGTGTTTTGGGATTTCCAATCAAGTAATTCTAAGTAAAAAAAAAACGTCTTTCATTTAAATGGTTAGAATGTAAAAGGAAGTGGTCCACCAGTTCTTTTTAAGACTTTTGGGACGGAAATTTTTTGAAGACTTTAAGCTCACCTATAAAATAAAAAACTAAACAAACGAGTTAATAAAAGATACTCCCTCCATTTCATTCATTTAGCCCCACTTTCTCTTTTTGGTAATTTCACTCATTTAGTCACATTTCCAAATTCATCTACTTTTTTCATTGAAAATTATCAAAATAACCCTACTTTTTCACAATATTTCATAAAAACAACTTATATATTATTTGAAAATACCATTATACCTCTACTTTTTACCACTTTTTTTCACTTTCTTAAAACACGTGCAAAACCCCTATGGAGCATTATCAATGAAATGGAGGGAGTAGTGTTTAGTTAGGGTGTAAAACATTAATAATTTTTTTTTTTTTTTTACGACACAGTCTCGTTTGAGAATTTGTGTTAAAGAATTTTGGAAGTGTCTCTTGGGATTTTTAATCAAATGAATAAAAACAAAACAACTAAAAACATAAAACAGAGAAATTAATTAAATAGTAATTGTAGTCATCACAGATAAAAAATTTTGGGAGATAACAACTTAGAGATCTTGATCTAGTTGCATACATTTTGTGAACCAAACTAAAATTCGATCCAATAATAAAATAAAATAATTCACACAAAAATTAATTAAGATCAAAATGACACAATAATTGCAACTAATTAAACCCGTAGGTCTCACGTACACGTAAGACCTACATTAAATCAAAGAAATTTCCATTGTGAAAACAGAATTAACGATTTCATGTGATACCGTCTCACTTGAGTAATTATAATGGTCATGAACAAAAAAAAAAAACCCCAAAAAATGAAATAAAAAGAAAAGAAAGAGGGAGGGAGGGAGGTGGGTAAAGGAGATCACACACAAACCTGGGGAAGGTAGTAACTTAGGAAGATAAAAACAATTGAATTTAGAGAGAGAAAATGTTGATTAATATTGAGTGTGAATTTTGTATATCAAACTATGAATTGTAAGAGATTATTATATATATATTATATATAAGGAAGGATATATGTGCATATAAGGAATCAAATTCAATTTTTTATTTTGGGAAAATATAATTAAGTGGAAATTTGTAGGATAATTTTTTTTTTTTTTTAAATTTTGTCTTTCTTTGTTCTTTCTGTTGAAAAAACTGAGTGTATTGTTTTAGACATTAATTAATATTTGGGTTGATTTTACACGTCAATTATACATGTCTCATTTATCTGTGGATTTTGGAAAGCAAAATTGCAAAGGGTAAGAGAGTTTGAATCGATTTGAACGAAGTTATATGATTTTCATAAATTTTTATTTAAGATGGATATATTCGTAATAAGTTTAAAACGAGTTAAGTAGTATAAATAAAATCAAAATAAAATGAATAAGGAATAACAAAATACTTGTCTCATACTCATAAGTGGAATGATATTTGACAAATTTTATCATTAAGACGAATTATCCGTTTTAAAGGAGACAAATTGCATGATTTTTGACCAAAAATTAAAATATAGTCCATTCAAACAACCATGGATGTCAGCATATGTTGGTACTTTTTCTGATATTACCTCAATGTCGGTACCGATCACAATAGTTAGAATCGAGTTATTATTAAGTTTGAGTATATTTAATTTGAGGTAATTGTGTCGGGTCGGGGATATTACAATAGCAAGATTATACCTCTGATGAATACTATCATATTTCAAGATTTTGAGCATTTATGTAAAGTTTTTGAGTACTTATATAAAGCTTTTGAGTTATGGTTACAAACACCCATAAAAACTCAAAAACTTATAAAAAAAACTCAAAAATTTAAGGAGATGAGGTACTACATTCGATGCGTACTCCTATTTTTCGGGATATTATGGGATTGAATATTAAATTAGTGTGTTATTATCAAATTATTTCAAGATAATTGTTAATTAAAAATCAATTATATGCGGACCAAATGGGTGCAGATCCACTGCAATTGTTATGTTGTGCATTTGGTGCATTTAACTACATAAGGAAAGATATTATCTTGAGAAGAGAATATTTTTTTAATTACCATACTTCTCTCTTCCCATAATTTCCTTAAGTAGTTAAATGCACCAAATGCACCAAAATTATAACTGCAGTGGATCTTCACACTAAACGGTCTAACGTCGGGCGAATTCAAATTTTAGTTTATTTAGGCTTGTCCATTCGGACACTAATCAGATTGTGTAGGGTTTTTTTAATCTAATTAAGTTTTGTCAAGTGTACAATTCACTAAAATTGCTTACGTAGTCCGTATATAATTAATGCAAACATTAGGTTATTAATCAAATGTGCATGAGTGGAAGAAAATGTTATGAAAATGAATAAATGATAAAAATTCTTTCGAAGAGTTAAAAATGGCAAATGTTACAATTTCTAATAACTGAGTGGGATATTATTTTTTTCGTTTTAAATCGGTCCAATTGTTATCGTTTTTTATTTTATTTTGGGAATGATAAATTGGTACTTACTACCTTTTAAAATTCGAAATTTAGAAATTACTACCTTATAAAATGATTTCTTCTACTTTTTACTACACAATCTAACGCCGTTAGTGTTGCTCCGTTAACTTTCAATTTTTGGCTTTAAATTTTTTATTTTATGACTATTTTACCCTTCCCTTAATACTTTTACAAATAACATAAATTGACTTAAAAATTTTCTTCCTTCCATTTTTACAAATCTCATATTGGGATCTCCTCTTTTCACCCCGAAAATATCAAATACTACCTCGTTATTCTATTACATTCTTATTTGTTACTCCGTATTTTCTTCTTACTATGATTTTTTGCAATTGATTTTGTGATTTTTCAGTTAGTGTTCATATTTTTGGGGTTTTCACTTATAGTTTATATTTTTGGGGTTTTATTTAATTGATCAAAATGAAATTTGGTGTTAGAAAAAAAAATGACGAGCTTGTATGGAAATGAAGTTGTGAAGTGCCACAGTAGTTCGAAGTAGTGTCACTTGTTTCAATTTTTTTTTTTTTTTCAATTAGTGGGATGAGCTTTCATAAAAGTGAGTTCAACAACAAGGATTACAACAAAATGGACGAAATTCCAATCTCTGAAAAGAGTTTTAATGGAATTTTTACGTCATTAGTATATGCTTGTTTGTAGTATGTATTAATAAGTAATTTGTGTATAAATAAATTGTATGTGCAATTAGTGCTATTATAATAGTCACTCAAAGGGTTGATGAAAGAGATTGTTGAAGAAATAAGTGTGAGGTGATAGAGTGCAGGTTAATAAGGGTATAATGGTCATTTAACGGTGATTTTTAACGAAAGTCAGAATAGGTAGTAAAAGTAGAAGAAATTGTTATATAAGATAGTAATTTCAATAAAAAAATAAAATATAAGGCAATAATTCAAAATTTCGATTTTTATAAGGTAGTAATTAACAATTTATCCCATGAATATATGAAAAAACTGAAATTAAAAACATAATATCATCAAAAGGTCTTGGAGTAAATCATAATTTAAACGAAAAAATTCACATACACACATATGAATTTACGGTCAAAATACTATCACAAGAATAACCCAATTATTTTTGGAGATGTGTTCAAAATTAGTTTAAGTTAGTGACATAGTGGGTTAGAATATAAGTAGAATATGTTGTTAGTGGTAGTGGGTAATTTTCTTAATGAAGTTAATTGGTGCTTGTAACTCTTATATAAGGAGCTTAATATGTTTAATGAAAATTGAGCAAGTTTACAATCAAAACTTCTCCCTTTTCTTTCAATAATATTCCCCCCTTAACCATTCTTACAATTAGTAGATGAGTATGTTGGTTTTAAAAGAAGAGAGTAGTCGTTAGTTATTGTGGTAAATACAAACATGACTACAATCAGACGAATCAGTGGCGGATTTGGGTGGGTGCACAACGGTTATTGTTTACTTACTAATAGAGCATGTTTACTTACTAATAGAGCAAATGATTGTTTACTTACCAATAATTGAATAATACTCTGAATCTTAAATTTTTGAATGTATTATGTAGATGTCATTGGTAGATCGAAAAAACATGAAAAACTAGAAACAATAATCGGTAAAAAAGGGGAAGTGTCAAGGATCGGAGGATTATTGATCATGAACTTTGCATGTGCGTATGATTCTAATCAATTGATGTTATATTTAAGTTATGTAGCCGTTATCAGTAATTTTGATAAAAACAAGCTTACGAAATTAAATATTTATATCTTTATCAACTACGTATCTGATCAATTAAATTTTGAACATGCTCACACAAACTTGCATTTCAGAAATTTTCGATTACTTTGTACTTTAAAAATATCAAAATTTATCCTTAATACGTACTTCATTTGTCTCAATCATTTGTTTACCTTTCGATTTTGGTATTGAGCACAAATTGACGTTTTTCTTTGTATAAAAAAATACTCTGATCAAAATTATTATTGATTTGGAAGAAGATCGATTTTGTCTTAATGATCTTGGATGATTGGACTAAATTTTAGTTTTGTATATGAAAGCGGTGCATTTATGTTAATTTCATCCTAAAATAAAAAAATAAACAAATGAGTAAAATAGATGACATATATTTTAATATACAACGGTCTCACAATGAGATGAACTTGAAATGTCTAAATATATATTATTTGATTTTTTATCACCCTGTTTTCAAATTAAAGGAACTCATTCGAGTTAATATTTTTAACAATGTGCCACAATTTTACTAGAAAATAATAACATTATTGAAAAATAAAAAATCGGCTCATCCACTAACAATTATTGACAAACTTTTATCATTTAACTATTTTTGTAATTTTGTTTTAGGCATACTTTTTCACAATTTTAATTATATGAGAATGAACAATCATATCGTATAAAACATAACTATAAAGATAAAACTAAAATATTAAGAGTAAGTGTTTTAACGTTCTCTAATTGATTATAAAAAAATTATGTATTTATTTTTAACCGTACTTTTGTTTTAAAAACATTTAAATTAATTGATAAAACATTATGAAAAAAGAATATTAAAAGTACAAATAGGTCGCCTGGGCACCAAAACGGCAAAACTAGTAAATTCAAAATTGAATCAATATTATGTGAAAGAATTATCGAATGATGCTGTTTCATTTCCTTATAATAGGAAAAAGGACTGTACATCAGATTTACTACATCTAAATCAAATTATTTTAAATTTTATAGTTTATTTTCTAAGCATTTTACAAAACTTTTACACAAACTCGAAATTGTTATAGTAAATAAACTTAGAAACTACACAACAAAACTTAAAAATTTAAATATGATGTACCTACGTCAGTTGTATCATTGTATGATACTCTAATTTACTACTCCCTCTCATCCATTCCAAATGTTACGTTTGACATTTCACACTTGTCGAGACACATTTTGTAACCTGAATATCTTTAACTACACATTATAAAAAGTTATAAAAAAATTTGATATTTTTGTTATACTTATGTATACAAATCGAACAAGTTCCAAATGACTATATTATCTTTTATATATTTTAAGGAATATTCAAAAAGTCGACGTAACCCTTGGAATGGACGGTAGAAAGTATTTCTCTAAAAAGACCGTTGGGAGTATTACCTTATTTTCCCGCGCATCAAACCTCCTACAATTTCTAGGGTTTCAAATCCCCAAATCAAACTTCGTCTTCCTCCGTAATCGCGTCTCTTGTTGCGTTTCTCTACGGTTTCGCGCTCTTGATTTCGCTCTAAGTTTCATTTTTGGCTGATTTTATGTGCCCAAATCAAACTCTCGTCTTCCTCCATAATTGCGCAAGTTTTTAGTTTAAATGTTGATGACTCTTTATTTTATTTTATTTTTTTTTGTGTGTGTGTGTGTGATTGTGTATACGCTAGTTTTCGGTGCCGTTGACGAGGAAGCCTTCAACATTGCAAGATTTCATCATTTGATCATCATTTGTGGTCGATTTCTGAAAACCTAATTTGATCGTCGTTGTTGTTCGTCAATTACTAATAGTTCGATCCAACTCTCGAGTTCATCATCACTTTAATCGTCAATTCTTCTGTTTTTGTTCGATTCACTGTCGTTTGTTATCATCGACTTTTTTTTGTTCTGAAATCTGCTGTTTGCTGCAATCATGCCTAATTCAAATCCTTCCGATTCACGACAATCTCAATCGTCTTCATATGCACACTACGATGATCCTTTGTTCTTGTCGTCTTATGATCAACCTAACCTTCAATTGACCGAATACCTTTTCAATGGCTCCGATTTTGTTAACTGGCAACGTGATGTTACTATGGCTCTTGCGTGTAAGAACAAGGACGGTTTCATTTCTGGAAAGTGTGCTAAACCTCCGAAGAATGATGCTAAATACAATCAGTGGATACGTTGTGATTTGATGGCGCGTATGTGGATTTAAAATTTCATTGATAGACCTTTACGAGATGATTTTTTTTATGCCAAATCGTCCAAAGAATTATGGACCGAACTACTTGAGAGATATGGTCAACCTGAATTACCTAGTGCTTTGGAATTGTATCGGTTGAAGAAGGATTTACGCAACATTACTCAGGGAAATGCTCCTTTGATTGAATACTATAGTAGGCTTACGAGGACTTGGGCGAACATTGACGATATTGATCCTTTACCGGTCTGTTCCTGTGGTGCAATGGACCTTTGTAGTTGTCAAATGTTGAAGAAAATGCTTGAGAGGGAGAATCGATGCAAGTTAATAAAGTTGCTTATGGGGTTGAATGATTCTTATGATGAGTCGGTAAAAAGAACATTTTTAACCATGGAACCTCTTCCGTCAATCAACAAGGCCCTGGGCTTATTACTAACAATTGAGAGGTCCATTACTGATGCAAAGGTGTACGCCAGTTCTAAGTGCAACACTGGTTCAGCTGAGAATCTGTCCAAGAATAGGTTTACTGACCGACCTGTCAAAGAATGCTCCCATTGTCACAACTGAGGACATGTTAAGGAGGACTGTTTTCGTTTGAAGGAGTGCACTTACTGTCTTGGTAAAGGACACGTTCGAGAACACTGTTTTAAGCTGAGGAATGCAACTTCCGGCGCTGGTAAAGGAAGAGGCGTCGACACATGTCAGTTTGCTAAGGGCTCCAATGTGTATAGAAGAACATCTAACAATGCAGATGTTTTACACTCAGATGCTACGGTCATCTCTTCTTCTGCTTCTGAGTCATCTCATCTTCCATCTAATGAGCTGATGACGGATCTCGTGAACACTGTCGTGCAGCGGTGTATGAAGGCCCTATCTGAGAATGTTAACTCTGGCTTGAATTCTGCCAATTTTGCTGGTATTTTATCCTCTTCTCAGACTCATGCCATTTCGTATATGACATCTAAAACAGACTGGATGATAGATACATGGGCGTCGGATCATATGACAACTCAATTCATATTGTTCACCCGAGTAAACCTGTCCTTGTAGTTCTGTCTGATGGAACTGTAAAATTTGTTGGTTTTATCTCCTCGTATAATACTAACTCATGTGTTACTAGTACCAGATTTTTAGCAAAATCTGTTATCCGTCAGCCGATTGATCACCTCTACTAACATGATTGTTACCATTTTTCCTCATGAACGCAAATTCCAGGACCTTTCAAGTAAGGTTACTCTACCTGTGGCGAAAAGGCGTGATGATCTCTACTGAATCAGACAAGTTTCTTCTCCTAATATCAATGTTCATAATTTTTGTAAGAAGTCTCTACAGCATGACTCTGTACTGTCTAAATTTCTATCCCGTAAAGTTGGTCCTAGGCATTGTCTGGCTGCTATAGATTCCACTCTTTTACATGCTAGGTGTCACGGTCCGCTCAAAGTGTAGTACGTCACGCTAGACTTAGTCACACCGCTTGTGACAAATTGATGCATGTGTGTAATGTTCCTTTGGTTGGAATAAAAAAATTTCTTATGAGACATGCATTCTTGCCAAGTATCATCTTTTACCCTTTCCAAGGACTTCTTCTCATGCTTCCTCTCCTTTTGAATTGCTCCATTTAGATGTTTGGGGACCTTATAGATCACCTGCCATGTCAGGAGCTCGATCTTTTCTTACTATTCTGGATGATTTTAGCAGATGCACTTGGACATTTTTATTCGAGACATTGTAAATGGGATGGAGGGAGTGTAGATAGCTAGAGGAGAGGTGTTTTAGGTGTACAAAAATTGATATATATATATAGGACAATGTTCTTGAGAATTTGGAAGATTATCAACTGTTGTACATATTCAATCTAATGGGTGAAATGTCGAACTTATATTCAAAAGCATCCCCAAAAATGTAGGAACCGTATGAAAGCTAAACGGAAACTCATTTGGGGAGGATGAACCCTAGAAACACAATCTCCAACATGGGATTTAGTAATTGATTGAAATTTGCTTGAGCAAACCAACTTCGTTCTCTCCTCAGCTCAGATTAAATGTCCTCGAGTTTACTTTTTTGTTCAAGGGCAGCATCAAATTTGTTTCTGTTTCGTTTGATGTTTGAGCGTTAGCCTTCAATTAAGAAACCTCTGTTTACTCAATTTATACTTAATTGAAGCTGAGGGGATCTTTAACGGATCTAAGAAATTCAGTGTCACATGGAAAATCGATACTGTTGTAAGATTCTACATTTTTGTGTTGTAATGAACAATGCAGGTCAGGTGCCTTTCATTAGCAGCTGCTGATGCAGGTTATGTTTATCTGCAACCACTGTCCCCTTGTTATACATTTGAAGAAGTGCATTGTGCAGCTCATAAATTTCTATACGAAAGTCTGTAGATTAAAGGATAGTCTAGTATCCATTTCTTTCTATTACGTTGTATAATGGACATTTGGGAATATTTTTTGCAGAACGGACTTACAGTTGTTGCGATATCTTCCAACACTGTTGTTACTCATCCACAGGTTAACACTTCCATTGGCTCCGTTATTTAAGGTTCAGTCTTGGACTAAGCCAAGTATGACTATATATCAATTGTCGTCCCAGGATGGACCAAATTCCATGGTAGAAGAAGCTAAAATGTATGGCTACCAATTTCCTTCTTGTATTATGGGGTACTATGCTAACTTAGCTTATGTAATTTTCTCCATGTTGGCAATAGAAGTTTTCTGCCCCCTCCTTCCCAT
>JAUEKU010183978.1:0-10142 GCA_032274805.1 Gypsophila paniculata | reverse complement strand
TGGAACAATTGAAGTAGCAGTACAAATTGATGGGGATTCTACTATATGGCCAAGCTCAACTGTTCCAGCAATTGATAGCCCAAGCCATTGTTGTAAATGAGGAAGTTGTTGTAGATGATCAATCCCAAGAAAAGATGCAGAATTATCGCCCATGCACAGATCGTAAATACTGCAAAGCAAAAGTAACAATCATAAAGAAGCTCGCCTACCCAACAAAAGCCTTGGTCACAATATATTTTGCAAACGTAAAACCAAAATTTGTCAAGACAGCAGTTGGATGTTCCAACCTAAAAATCTAGTCTCAGATATAAGAAGCTCTACATGGTCCACTTCTATTAAGTGCAACATACTGGAGCTAAATGCCAGTACAAAAATATCAGTGACAAATGATCAAACTTGGGAAGAGGAGTTGTGCAAAGGAGGGGAACTTAAGAGCCATAATCACCAAAGATGAAAGGGATTGAGAACATCATGATTAATCATGAAAGTGAAGGATAGTCCTATTAAATCACACTACAATTAGTTTCTTCTTAATATATCAAAATGAGTTAGGGTGGCTGCAGTGACTAAACATAACTTCCAGCTATAAATATTTCAGCAGTTAGAGATGATTACTGATTAAGATTGCCAAAAGGTACCATAAAGGCGAGTTGCTAAATCGCCAGTCAGAATACTGCCAAAAGGTTCTAATCATAGGCAAACAGAAAGTTATGTGAAGCACACCAGAAGTGTTTATCCTTTAGGAATAAAATTTAAAAAGCGGATGTATAGAATATAGATTGGAGTATCTAGATACAAAAACAGGAATGTGAGACAACTGTGACCGATAACAAAATAAAAGACGATCCGAAGTCCTTTATACATGTGCCACATAAAGAGTTCTACTGTTACATACCTCTGAAATCGTGATCTATAAGACCTCATTGAGTGTGATTGGAAACGATCTTTCAGTTCAGCAAACACAGATTTGACCTGAAAATATCTTTGCCGAAAGAAAGCAGACTAAGTGAGAAGCTTAACTGATAAGCCACAGAAATTACCAACCGTAAAAATAAAAAATTAAAAATTAAAAAAAAAGGGTCATGAGCAAAAACTACAACTAAAATATAACTAAAGTTTTGAAATGCAATAAATAAACTAGATGGAATCAATGTATAAGAAAGATACAATCATAATTGTTTTCTCAAGAACAGTGCACACTCCCGCCCAACCCATAATTATTGGACAAATTTCCACTTTTAGGAACTCCTACAATAATAGGACAGATTCCTTCTTAGAAATTACTCCGTAACATCTAGCAGATGTGTATTATCATTACTAAATACTAATGTATCCCCCATAGTACCCTTTGTCAAAAGATTCATGGTATTTCACGCATTTACTAAAAGATGATTCAAAGATAGTAATTTCAAAATTATTGAAAAACCAAAAGAACAAGCTTCATACCGATGTCAGCTTGGAATACTCTGCATCAGATAGGGATTCCACCGAAGATGTGCCCAACAAATAGAGCTGAATTCAGCAAAATATTAGGATTCTGAACAGAATGCATCAACTCACATAAGAAGTAAAAATAAATCAGACCCATATTAGTTACCTCGCCAAAAGGAACATATGAAGGTAAATAAGGCATTTGACCCCAAGATGCTCTATCCCCTTCCAGTTTCCCGCTTTTCTCAGGTGACTTTGACATAGTATCAGAAGCTGAGGCCTCAACATCAACTTTAGATATTGGTTTAAGAGAAACAACATCAGATCCTTCTTCAATTTCTAAAGACTGTGGGGCAGCAGCATTATCAGTTGATAGGGATGTTGCGGATACAGAATCAACGGCAGAGGACGATTTAACAGTTTGGTTTACTTTTTGGCCAGGTAAATGTCTCCTAATACCCTCCAAGGGAACAAGCCGAGATAGTCTCCAAAATGGGATCTGAAGAGGGCCTACACCAAGAACCAGCTGCTCTCCCTGATTTTCATTCTGTTTTTCTACTTGACCTTTTAGCTTCCCAGCGGCCCCAGCCTTTATTTTCACCCCAACATCCCCTGGATTATCATTTGAAGTAACAATGCCACCATCAAACGATGAAGTCTGTGCATTGTAATGATCAAAATAAGCTGGTGATAAAACTCGGGGAATAACATCTTCTGGAATACAGTAGCTCTTGAAATAATGATGCCACCCTTTGCGAATAACGTAACTGAAAGTTGAAAAGAAAACATTCACTTGAGAGCTTCTTGTTCTAGAAATAAATCTTGATGGCATGAAACTTAATGCTACATATGTTTATACTCTCTCCCTCCTATTTATATTGTCTCCTTTTCCCTCTAAACTTGTCTCAAAATAATTGTCCTCTTTCTAAATTTAGCCAGGAAAAATAGTGACAAGCAATATTACCCCTGGTAAGTACCAGTGTACCACCCTCTATCACAATTATGTTCATTTTTTCAAGTCAAAGGATAAAGTCGTCATATTAACACTTTTTCTTAAAAAGTCCAAAACTGAAAGTAGACAATATAAATAGGACGGAGGGAGTACTTAATAGGGTTCTTGTTTGCAACTACTCACTCTCTAAGAGCTGCATTCCCAACTGGAGGCTGCGAGAATGTTATACATTTGACTTGAAGTTTTTCATTTTCTTTCACAGGAGATGAAGCAGCAATGACTCTTAATATGGCAAGTGTGGCTAGTGCTGCTACCTATTATCAACCAGAGACAAGTAAGGCACACTATTGTCCACTAAGACCACAAAATCAGAAGCCAGTATCAAAAGTTAGATTCAGTTAGCCTCACTGCTCCACCGAGTGAATGTCCACATAAAACAAGTTTGCGATTCTTCTTCTGAGCAAGCTTATACAGCTCCCAGGCAGGTATCCCTTTAGCTCGACCCATGAACCCCTGAAAGCAATGTTTGTTAACAGAAAGATTAAAAGGAAACGACACATATCTCTGCCAATGTGTTATAACACAAAAAGAACTACAAGATTATGGGATCTACTGAACCTATAGACTGTCATCTTACTTTGTGAGCCGCAGGTTTCAGTCTACGGTTTATCTGCTTAGGTTTGCTGTCAAGTGTCTTTGCGCGAGTTTCTACATTTCCCTTTCGGCCGCCGGCTATGTCTAAATCAGCAACTTCTGTTTCTTCCATATCCTCTTCCAACTCATCCTCTTGGAACAACGCTCCTTGAAATATATTAGCATCAGCCACCATATCCCTAGTTTCAACAAAAGAAAGTAAATATTCAAGCTGTAGGCAGAAAAAGGCAACATGATCAATTGAAGAAGGGTCTCCAGCACATACTTGTATTGCTTTGTCCCGACAAAGGAAGCAAACAAGGTGTCTCCTGCTTCTGCTAACAAATATCTAGGACGAGGGAAAAAAAGAAAACTCCATGAGGATCAGAATACAGAATATGTACCTTAGATAGCATGCAATTGACAGTCAGAGTAACTTTAGATGTTTTTGTGACAAACTAACAGTCGTTATAGCAATACGAATCCTTTTAATAGCTAGTTCACGAGCCTTAAGAACTGAAGACTGATCCTGAAATAACTACAAACATATAGAAGAAGCAACTGTTAAGTAACGGAATTAGATGTACCAGTACCACAGCTGATTATAAAGTTACTGGTTCATAGTAATATTCTTGAGACATTAGTTCTTGTCAGGCACTTCCCCGAAATCTAACAATTATGAACTTGTCAATATTAAGTACTAACTAATCACTAGCTCTAAATCCCGACAGAAATGTCGATAAGAATTTTTCGTCAACCAGTGGAAGACTGCACTAATGAGTCCTTGCAGCTCTTCATCGAACAAAAAAAATAGCCTCCTGAATCACGTATTCAAGATATTCAAAACATGCCTGTTACAAATTTTTTTTAGCTACAACTAACATGAATTGTTTTAGTTCCTTTGCCAAACAATCTTAGCTTATAGTTTATTATATAAGGTAGACGTCATAATATCGTGAAGAATCATAGAGCACCTAAGGAAGCAAGTGGAACAACCTGTGAGGAACATGGTCTAAAGAAGGCTGAACACGCTCCAAGCATACGACTTGCCCCCCAAAATCAGCTTTGAACTTGTTAACAGCTCGAACTAGCTCCGTCGCAGGCCTCTGTCATTTAATCATAGCAACAAGCACATTTCAGGGACACACAAAACTCGATATCAATATGACAAAATAAACGAATCCAATCCAAGAACATTCAAGCCGCTTCAGCGTTCCATTAATAGAAAGAATTCCACTTTGATCAAAAAGTATTGCCTTCGAAGTGTATTACTATCACTCAATCTAAAATGTCACATTTCCAGCAAAACATCACACTCGAAACTCAAGTTCTCCGCAAAATTCAACAGCGCACGGCCAAGAGCTAACCAATGATCACCAGAAGCCACTTCACCATTCCGTTCCATTAATAAAAGTACTGCCTTCAAAGCATATTAATAACACTCAATCTAAAAGGTCACATTTCCAGCAAACCTATACACTCAAAAAAAAAAACTCGAGTTTTCAGCAAAATTCAACAGCACACAGCGAAGAGCTAACCAATGATCACCACGAGCCGCTTCACCGTTCATTTCCATTAATAGAAAGAATAGCACTTTGATCAAAAGTATTGCCTTCAAAGCGATTTATTATCACTCAATCTAAAAGGTCACATTTCCAGCAACACTATCACTCTCGAACACTCGAGTTTTCAGCAAAATTAAACAGCGCACAGCCAAGAACTAACCAATGATCATCACCACAAAAAAACACAAAACATATCATTATCAATAACACTACATACACATCATAAAAACCACAATACAACGCCGATTTCAAGAACACAAAAACGATGACTCGAAGACGATAGAGAGAAGCAGAAAGAGTGGACCTTATAAACACACTCAGAAAGCACCATACAACACAAAAGATCCTGCAAATCAGCAACAGAATCAGCTTTAACAGCGCGACAAAGATCAAGAAGTTGTTTTCGACGACGCTCGTATTCTTCCTGAACTTTCTCTCGATCATTATTCCACCATGGGGGGGCCCACTTCACCTTATTTACCCATTGAAATTGCGGTATTTGGAGCTTCGTAATCCTCGTTTTTTGTACTTTTATCCATCCTTCCAGCTTTCTTTGCAGTAATTCCACGTTCATTGATGGTTTTTTTGGGGGTGCAAAACCCTAATTTTGGTCGAATTTTCAATTTTGGGGGTGAATTTGTTGAAGGAGTATGAATATGAGAGTAATGAGAGAGTGATTGAGAGGGGGGGTATATTCCGCGGAATCGAACTCCCGCGTCTTGGCAGAGTTTATTTTCGTGGTAAATTTACGACGGAAATATGACGTATTTTCGTGGTAAGGTTACGAAGGGACGTGGATTCGTTGTAAATGAGAATTTACGGGGAAAGACTGGGGTTTGACGATGGATTTGGTTGATAGGGCAAATTGTAAAATAAGGCTGTTTTACGTGTGAGATGGTTAATTAAATATGTTATCATTTTATTTATTGGTCATGATAAATGAGGTGTTGAATAATTTTAAACGGGTTACAACAGAATTACTGTACTTAGTTGATAGAGATTAGGGGAATTTGCGATTAATGAGGTTTTGTTATTAGAGCGATTGTCGAATTGAACTGAACTAACTGAATGACGGATAGAAAAATAAAATTGTATAATTTTTTTTTTTTTACAAATTGTATCAAGAATTTTAACCATGAGCGTAATTTGTGATATTTTATTGGGATAATACATATGAGATGTGATGCGAAATCCATAACTATTTTCTATATACCGTATATTATAATAAGTTTCCATGTTACTTATGAGATGTAATATCTTGCGATATTCAATTATTTCTCTGACTGAAATGATCTAAGGAATGTTATTGCAATACAAAGGTACGGAGTGATATAGTAAAATTAAATGCTTGTTTTTGTTTTTAGGTTGACTTAATTCACATAAATTGTAATTTCGTAGAAATCCTAATTCCTTTAGAATGGAAAAAATGCAGAAATACTATTATACCACCGGTTGTAATACAACCAATCAATAACTAATTGAGTTTTTGTAAAAAGTTTTTGAGCTTTTACAAGTTTCCGAGCAAAATTGTAACTTTTTGAGCAAAGACATTTATCTAAATTAAGTCAAAAACTTTGAATCAAAACTCACAAACTTTACAACAAAACTCAAAATCTTTGTAATAAAGCTCAAAATCAACAAAAACCAGTTGTAATACAACTGGTGGTACAATCTACTAATTGGAAAAAATGGCTTACTAGTTACTCCCACCCAATCATCCTTTTCTTCCCATTTACAAATGCACAAGGATTAAGGAAAAAAATATGTGGATAAAATTGGTGGAAAAGTATAAAGTAAAGTTATAAAGTAGATTGTGTGGTTGAGATTGATTGAAAGTTGGCAAAAATAGAAAACATAAGAAAACTTCAGAAAAAATCAGAAAACTTCAGAAAAAATAAGAAAACTTCAGAAAACTTCAGAAAAAATAAGAAAACTTCAGAAACTTATTAAAAACTTCAGAAAAATTAAGAAAACTTCAGAAAACTTCAGACTTCAGAATTCAGACTAACGAATTAAGACGAAGAGAACAGGTCCTTAATGCTTCTTTTGCCTGTTGAATTCGGTAATTGGGCAACAAATCTGCAATTCCTTACAGTCTTGCTTATAAAATTACAAGCCAAAACGCAAAATTTCAAGAGATGTTCATATACAGTTAGTGCTCTTAATTCTCTATTAAAAGTACATAACTTGATTGTCGTCAGCTGTTACTCCCGTAATTAGGGCGCTTTCAATGGTCAATGTCGAATAATCGAAAATATTGAAGAAAATGCTACATGCTCATGTCACCACCAGAGCGAAATCAGCAGTTTAGAAAGTTTGCAAAATAGTGATAAATTAATTTTGAAAAACAAAAAATAAAATAAAATGAAATAATTAAAAGAAAATACATAAAAATTTAAATAAATCAATGAAAACCCCTAAGATTATATTTAATCTGCTACAAAAAATAAAATTATACTCGACTTCCTAACCCAATGGTCAGTGGTCACCTTCGACAAACTACCCTTTAAGGGAGAGGAGCGAGTAAGCCAAGTAGAGAGAAAGATGAGGAAAATGGAAAGGAGCGGGTCGAGAAAGAGATAAGGTGAAGGACGGGAAGGGAAGGGAAGGGAAGGGAAGAGGTTCATTTTCATCGTTCCTAAGTTGGAAGGATGTGAATATGCCTTGTGGGATGAAAAATAATACCGCCATTTTCTTTTTTCCCTTTCCATTCCCTCCAAATCATTGCATCCAAACTACGGGTAAGCAAAAGTCACACAGAGGAGGTAAACCCTTATACTTGAATGTTCCTTTATGGGCCAGGTCCTTAACCAGTATTCGTCTTACATTTTGTTCACTCTATCCACATGTAAATCAGCGGGAAGAAAAAAGAGAATGCATGTACTCACTGGTCCAACAAGAGTGGAGTGACCCCAAGCAACATAACCAGCACGAGCATCACGCGCAGGCGAGCATGTAGCTACATATAACTGTCAACGATAAAAGAAATCGTATGCTTAATAAAATAACACTTCGATCGTATCATTTACATTAAAAAGTTACGAATATGCATTCGCTTAAACAGAAGGGTCTTATACCTGATTATCTACAGCCCTGCAAAGAAAAATCAGGAAAAGAATGTCTCGATCAGATAACCATGGAGGGAAACAAGAGGAAAATTTAAAGTAACAGTGCCACAATGAAGCAATAAGCATGAAACTTTGCTAAAGCAGGAATGGAAGGGAGACGAGGAAACGATACATCAACCATTAAACAAGAATGCAAAGATAAAATAACGATAAAGTGCAAAGTTACGGACAATACCAACAAGTAACAACCTAGAAATTTAGAATCACATGTAACAAATTTTTTAGACAGCGTATTAGACTCTTATAAGCAAATAAATACTCGTGTACAAAAATTCAGACAGCTACACCGTTAAATAAATTTTGACTCCTAGCTGTATCAAATTTCCACGGTCTTCTATTAGTGTTCAACCGACCTAAAATCAGATATTACATCATGTTACCCAAACACGAAGAAGCCTCCAACGCTTGGAATGGGAATAAGAGCATGACAAATTATTTTGTCATGGATAGCGCAAACCAAATAATCATAACGATCATACCGACTTATCATTCGAGGACGGGAGCTGAGAGAATCTCACGCAACCAATCAAATATGTCAAGAATCTTCGGGACATTGTACCAGAGGACGAAGGAATCGTTGATGCCAAATTAAAATCGGTGAATATCATATCTCTTTGTTGGACGAGTAAAAATGGTGATTTCATGAAAGGCTTTACAAAGCATATGTCTGGCATTTGACATGACTACCAAATCTAAGACAGGCATGGCTTGATGAGTTTTTAATTATATTGCTACCAAATCTAATTCATAAACAAGCCATCTGAAAATAAGAATGACCGATGTAAAGAAGTTACATATTTAATGCACAGACCTTGCCCGTTGCAGCAGTTCCCAATGCAGTGGTCCAGTAGTCATGTTAAATGCTCCAGGATAACACAATAAGTGAGCACCTGATGCAGAATTATCAGCATAAATCAGCCTTGTTATCTCTCACAAACAAAACTCAGACCGGAACTATAGAAACTCAATACCATATTGTGAACGAGTACAAGTTAGATATTAAACACCACATGTAAGAGAGAAATTAGGTGACCATGAAGACGATAGAGACCATGAAATAAATCCCGAAGACCATTATGGAAGAAAAGTCCAGAAAACAGCCTCAAAAGTATATGACATACAGAGCCAGAATAGAAAAAGGTCATCAGGCAACTGAGTTTACGGATGGTACCTCTGGCAGCATATATCATGGCCAATTCCTGAAAGCGTATATCATAACAGATGCCGATACCAATACGTCCTACTTCTGCCAAAAAAAAGAAAAAGCATTTCTATGTTTCAGTGATGAGGTTACACCATAAAAGTCACTAAGATAGGAGAATTGCAAAAATGACGATAATGGGATGAGTTAGGATTTCACCAAGAATGCAATAAAGTGACAGATAACAGGTATCATCATCATCATCATCATCAAAGGAAACAAATTGAAGTATTTCATTTGAACAAGGTCCCTCTAACTCACGACGGCTCGACATCGTCGATACCCTATAGCCTCCATAAACGCTCTGCTCTAAACGGGAAAGGACGAATCGACATAACCCCTCCCACCACACACACACACACGCTCACCCAACCAAAACACTAGAAGGATTGACTAGTCTGAAGATACTTCGTTTCAAGCATCATTCCACTTCAAACTCCTTTATGCATAATCAAAGACTCACAGCAAGGACATGATCCACGTCAAACCTGTGTCTACAACCGTTGGAGTCTCTCCAGCTGTGAGGGTATCTGATTCCTTAAAACTAATCTTCCCTGGGATATCGATATCAAATAAGTGTATCTGCAGTCAGGAAAGCAAGAAGTTGAGACCAAGGTCCACCAAGAAAGCATAAATAATGTCGGGTAAGATTTGAAATAATTACCTTCCTGTGTTTAGCAATTAGCTTTCCTTCAGTGTCAAAGACACAGCATGTATTATACAAGCGATCACCAACGCGTTCAGGAATGGAGCCCCCGACGATGGTTATCTTTAAGGCACTAGAGACTTCGGAGAGCATCGCTGTTGAAGGAGATTCAGCCCCACCAGCATCAATATCTTCAGCATACACCGGAAAACTATCATTTGCATATGGGCTGTTCCATATTTCCTGAAATAAAAAGATGCCTTCAAATTCAGTGCCTGATATTACTTGATTATATATTTATATATCATTACCATTGCTACATATTCTTTACACTTGGTATCGTTACCAACTTACTATTGCTACATGTCAACACCATATACGTTAACAACTTGTAACATTACTTTATTCAAATGTTTAGCTTCTACATAGACATTATATATACGTTTCCACTAGACCATGTTCAGCAGTGCAAAAAGCATTATTTTGTTCCCTATACATATTACATATACTACTTTCATCATCCAAATTTTTTTTTTTTCCAATTCTTATTTAGACTTGCTCCACGTATTGACTAAATATCAATTGA
>JAUEKU010183977.1:0-18452 GCA_032274805.1 Gypsophila paniculata | reverse complement strand
CTTCCTGCTCGCATGTAGCTCGTGGGTTGCTGAAATTTGGTCCTCGTTCATCATCGGAATCAGCTCGATCTTTACTTTGTCTTCTATGCCCACAAAACATTCACCTAAACACGAAGACTACGGAATCTCATTTGCACCCAATTCTCACCAAAAACTACTACTACAAACACCGAATTACTCCTAAAATAACTAAATTAGCCCCTACTAAATACACCATATCAGTAGTCCTCTTAAGCCAAGGACTTGTCGAAGAATGTGATGCTCCGGTAAGGTTGTTGGACAATAAGTCGTCTTCATTTTCCAAACTTGTTGCAGAGTTCGCAACAAGGGGAAATTAAACAATCATGAATGTTAGCTTGAGACTTCTAGTTAATAAAACGACACCGTTAGGACGGTGAGGATAAGGGAAATTGTGTGAGAACATGAAAGTATTAATAAAAAGCTTGCTTGAGCTTTCTCAAGTTTAAGCCTTCTGATTATGGTACTCGTTAAGTTACTAATGATGTACTACTTTGTTTGTGACGCTTTTTGTAGTGCCCGGGTTTAGTCTGTTCACGTTGGAGACCGGTTGAAACTTAACCTGAATAGCCCCACTCGAATTACAAATTTGACTGGATCAGAATAACACGAAGTAGACCTGACCTCGGATTAGCCTCGGGCTGAAACTACTTGACCTGAAGTGATCGCAAACGATTTTGATAAGACGATTGTAAGCTATGCCTTGACTATTAATTTAGAACGTAGGCTGAATAATTCTTTTGCTACGTTGGCCTGTAAGTCACCTTGCAAACGAAAATGAACACGAAGGCGACACGCCACAGCGTGCTAAAGACTTGACTATGTGATTGTCATGGGTCATTAAAGTCATGCACTCTTGCTTTTGGTCAGTATGTAGTTACTCCGTATCTTACGAGGAACTTACGTAGGAAAATGCCTTGATTCAATGATTTTATTCACTCTTGTAATTCGACTTCTTCATCGTCTCATGTTAGCCAACTTCAAATTATCTTTAACCCAACCAATGTTCACGAGTCTGAATAGTAAATGCGAAGGATAAATGTGATCATCGCATGTCATATTAAACAACATTAACGAACCTTGGAATAATGTGGGACAAAATAACGCGTTTGAGTTGAGTATTTTTTTTTTTTTTTTGGACCGGAGTCCCAAGGAAAATGATAGCCACCTTTTTTTTTTTTTTTTGGGAAAATGTTTGTCATATATGTACAAATCAAAATGAAAAGACTGACATCAAAAGCAACATGAGAAAAAAAAATAATGACTTGGTGCTATGTATTACACCTCTTGATACTCTCGACATTGACTTGAACTGTTGAACATACCAAACATACCAAACAAGTCAAACTTTGCTCCAAAAATGTAGGTCACTATGTTACATCTTGTATACTAGTCTATGTTTGATCATATCATTGTCATGTATTTTTATGACTTCCTTATATATAGAGTATAATTTTCGTCTGTTACGGAGTATCGTATTTTGCGAATTATGTATGAAGAGTATGTAAGTAATTAAACGGAGTGGGAAATGGTAGAATTCCCGTGAATAATAATCATTGAAATCAAAACTTTCTCGTTTATGTTCCACATGGTTTGCTTAATGATAACCTAGTATCGCTATATGGAGTATGATAACTTTTTTTCAAAGTTAGACACTAAGGGCGATAAAATATTAGGTGTTAAGGTTTGAGTTCGATAGTAAAAAAGGGTAACGAGACCACTACGATATGTGTCATTTTGTGATTCTAGCTAAAGACTAATCTTATTCAAAGTCAAGGTAAGACGGCCGTCCTTATTAGCTCCCACTTCGCCACTAAAGTCATGAGTATCAAAAATGTCTTAGTCGAGTGGTAGAGACTGAGAACGTATGTAAGACAAGTCAAATGTTCGAATCCTCGTCCCCTTCCTCATCATTGAATTGTTTTCCTCAGTTACTTTCCCCTTATTTGGGGTGATCACTTGAACAGAACGAAGAAAAAAGCAAACAAACCATTTACTATACATAGTCTTAACATACACCTTCAATATCAGTAACTTTTCTTTGATCAATTACAATGAATGTTTACAAAAGTATGTCTGAAATCTTTCAACAAAACTCAGTCACAATTTTCCTTAAGAATCCTCTAGTTTTAAGTGGTTTTTCGGGTTTAGTACACTTACTTTTGTTACTTGGTCTAACATTTGCGTGGATACGCGTGATAGTTAGACCGAAAAGCGACTCCTATGAGCAATCTAAGCACAAAACTCTGCATCATAAACCTGTTTTTTACATGTCAGTAACTCTGACTGTATATAATCTTGTGTTATGTTGCTTGAGTTACTTCTTTTGGCATGAAAACGGTTGGTCTGATCAAAATTTAGCAACCCTTTTCGACTTAGTCGTTCGGGTTCTTGCCTGGTCTCTAGTGTCAGTTTACTTGTATTACTCAAATGATTCGAAATTTCCGTTTTCTCTGAAGTTTTGGTGTTGGATTTACCTTACTGTTTCCACTTACTGCACTGTGGTAGACGTATCTCAGTGTATCGAAAATCGACCTTTGCCAGTTCATGTTCTGGTATCAGATGCTGTGTATGTTATGTCAGGTCTATTCTTCTGTTGTTCTTCAATGTTTGTGAAGGATAACACAGACCATAGCGGTCTGAAAGAGCGCCTTTTAAATGGTAAAACCGAGAATGAAACAGAACACAGTCTGTATATGAATGCTGGATTCTTAAGTCACCTGACCTTTTATTGGGTAGGGCCTTTGATCTCAAAGGGTTATAACAAAATCTTGGATCTTAGTGATGTTCCTCCGCTTTCTGGTAAGGACAATGTCGATGTGTCCTACAAAATTTTTCGGGATTTCGTAGAAGATCAGAAGAGGGGTAATAAGGTCACAACAATTCAGCTTGCAAAGTCCTTGATTTTCACTACATGGCCAGATATCCTAAAGTCAGCTGTATACTGTCTTTTGTACACATTGTCGTCGTATGTTGGTCCTTACTTAATCGATACCTTTGTTCAGTACCTTAACGGAAAGAGGGAATTCGAGAATGAGGCTGTTTTTCTTGTGTCTGCCTTCTGTTGCGCCAAAGTTGTAGAATGTGTTGCACATAGGCATTGGTTCTTTAGGCTTCAGGTGATCGGTATCAGGGTGAAAGCTGTGCTTAGTGAGAGCATTTATAAGAAGGCGTTGACGCTTTCTTGCCAGTCGAAACAAGGCCAAACAAGTGGGGAGATGATCAATTTTATGTCTGTTGATGCCGAGAGAGTAGGCCAATTTAGTTGGTATATTCATGATCCGTGGATGGTCATCTTGCAGGTATCATTAGCCTTGATGATCCTGTACAAAAGTCTCGGGATTGCGTCAGTTGCTTCTTTAGTCACGACAGTGTTAATCATGCTTCTCAATTTTCCTCTGTCGACCTTTATGGAGAAGTATCAGGAAAAGTTGATGAAGTCTAAGGATAAGAGAATGAAAGCGACATCGGAAATATTGAAGAATATGAGAATTTTGAAGTTACAGGCATGGGAGATGAAGTTTTTGTCTAAGATTGTTGAGTTAAGAAACGTCGAGAATGGTTGGTTGAAGATATATCTCTATCTTTTATCTGTCACAACCTTTCTTTTCTATGTTTCACCAACATTTGTGTCTGTCGTTACTTTCGGGACATGTACAATCGTAGGCATTCCGCTTGAATCAGGGAAGATTCTGACAGCACTCGCGACGTTCAGGATTCTTCAGGAACCCATTTACAGTCTGCCTGACACAATCGCTGTTTTCATTCAGACCAAAGTTTCTCTAGATAGGATCGCCTCGTTTTTAAGCCTTGACGACTTAGACCCTAATTCTGTCGAAAGAATTCCTCGAGACATTTCCGAGGTGGCAATTGAGATATCAGGTGGAAATTTTAGCTGGGATCCATCTGATGAAATCCCAAATTTGAAGGACATTAATCTGACAGTTCGTCATGGTATGAGAGTAGCAGTTTGCGGTACTGTTGGTTCCGGGAAGTCGACTTTACTGTCTTGTATATTGGGAGAAGTGCCTAAGATATCTGGGATTCTAAGACTAAGTGGATCAACTGCCTATGTTCCACAATCCCCGTGGATTCAGAGTGGCAAGATTGTCGATAACATTTTGTTTGGCCGGGAAATGGACGCTGTCAAATATGACAGGGTCTTAGAAGCATGTTCTTTGAAGAAGGATCTTGAGATTTTGTCCTTTGGAGATCAGACTATCATTGGTGAGCGGGGTATCAATTTAAGTGGCGGTCAGAAGCAAAGGGTGCAGATTGCTCGCGCTTTGTATCAAGACGCTGATATTTATATATTTGATGATCCTTTTAGTGCTGTCGATGCTCACACTGGTAGTCATCTCTTCAAGGTATTACTCTCTTCTTTTGACTTCATTTACTCTGTCTCGGTCTTTGTCTGAAGTATCTGATATGCCATTTACAACTGCCCAATTGTTGGACTCGACCATAGGATAAAAAGTCCCTCATGTTTATGTCTTAAGATGAGGCGTCAACAGTCACATCTGTGTCTGCGTGCTGAGTGTAGGACACGGGTATGCTATGTTATATGAAATGCCTTTGTGTGTTTTATATTCATCTCTATTTTCAGGAATGTATTCTTGGGCTTTTACGATCCAGAACAGTGATATACGTCACGCACCAGATGGAGTTCTTGCCAGCTGCTGATCAAATCCTTGTGAGAAATTCTATAATTATGTGATCCTGTGTTCAATAGATACTTTTGTATCTATCAAATTACATTTTACTTACTTGACACCGTTCTTCGTTGTATAGGTCATGAAAGACGGAAGAATACTACAAGCAGGAAAATACGACGACATTCTTTCTGCAGGAACAGACTTCATAGAGCTTGTGGGAGCACATGAACATGCCATATCGTCACTTGATCCACTCGGCCTTTCTGAAGCAGAACCGATACTTCTCAAGAACAACAGCGACAATATACCCTTAGACGAGGAAATCAATGGTGAACTTGACGATGAAATGGATGATCATAAGCAACTGAAGGGACAACTTGTCGAAGAGGAAGAGCGAGAGAAAGGTAGAGTTGGACTGTCAGTCTACTGGAAGTACGTCACCACAGCGTACGGGGGAGCTTTGGTTCCCTTCATAGTGCTTGCTCAGATTTTCTTCCAACTTCTTCAAATCGTAAGCAATTATTGGATGGCGTGGGCAACACCTGCTTCTTCTGATGTTAAGCCTATTGTTAATTCAACCACTTTGATCTTGGTGTACGTTGCTTTGTCCGTTGGAAGCGCCTTTTGTGTCCTAGCTAGGGCGACCCTTCTTGTCACGGCTGCGTACAAGTCTGCAACTCTGCTTTTCAGCAAAATGCATTCCTGCATTTTCCGCGCTCCCATGTCCTTTTTCGATGCTACTCCAAGCGGAAGAATCTTAAATCGTGTATGTAAACCCTTACTCTGTAAACTTTTGTTTGTTCTAAAGAAGCATACCGAGTGACTCGTAATCCCAATAGAGCCCAAGATGTACACTATTTTTTGGCTCTAGCATGTGATGGAAGTAAGCAGACCAAGTGACTCATAATTCTGTTTGTGCTGCGACAGTCGACTTAACTTTTATTACGAATCATCTGGAAATGACCTATTTGTTTATCTTGTTTCAGGCTTCTACAGATCAAAGTGCAGTTGACATGAACATCGCAAATCAAGTTGGTTCCTTCGTATTCAGATTGATCCAGCTTATCGGAATCATAGGGGTCATGTCACAAGTTGCTTGGCAAGTTTTTCTGATTTTCATCCCTGTCACAGCAATCTCTATATGGTATCAGGTAATTCTAGAGTTTAGCATCCTTCTGCGAGTCGTTTTAGTTCTGTCTGTATTATTATACTTATGTCTTTACTGTCGATGTCGTTCGACAGCAATATTATCTACCTGCAGCCCGAGAACTCAGTCGATTAGGTGGAACAGCTAACGCTCCGGTGATACAACACTTTGCTGAGACTATATCTGGAGCTACAACTATTAGAAGTTTTTGCCAAGAATCCAGATTTTTTGAAACAAGCATGAATCTTATAAACGGCTATTCAAGACCGAAATTCTACAATGCAGTTGCGATTTTGTGGCTGTGCTTTCGCCTGGATTTTTTGTGTTTGATTACATTTGCATGTTCTCTGATATTTCTAGTCTCGATTCCTGCTGGACTGATTAATCCAGGTAATTAAGCTCCATAAGGTAGCCAACTAGTCGTTCTTTGCAGAGTCTCGGATAAGACTGTCGTATGCATACGACTGACCATTTCATGTCCTGTGACTCATTCCGAATACAAAGTAGGAGATAATGACTTGGTTGTACACTTGTACACATACAACAATCTCATCCAAGACTGGGTAGTCGTTCTTGAGGCCTTTGTGGTTAGAAACAGCCTTCTGACAGACTGACCGTCATCTTTGTGTTTAGGAATCGCTGGCCTAGCTGTGACATATGGGCTTAATCTGAGCTCAATACAAGGTTGGCTGGTATGGAATTTGTGCTCCATGGAGAATAGTATAATCTCAGTTGAGCGGATTCTTCAGTATACTTGTATAACTAGCGAGCCTCCACTCGTGATAGAAGAAAATAGGCCACGTAGCTCATGGCCTTCTTTTGGAGAAATCGTCATACAGGACCTTAAGGTCAGTCGTTTTTGTGTACTGATTCATTTCATCCGTTTTTATCTCACTGAACTGTCCGTCCTCGTACGACAATTTTCATTATGGATAATCCCGACAGAGCTTATTCGTGTGTGTTGGATTGCTTCCATTTATTCAGAAATAAAGCTTCGGATTTAGAACATGTGTTTTTTACGTATATACAGGTCCGGTATGCGCCACACATGCCGCTAGTACTGCAGGGTATAACATGCACATTCCAAGGAGGAAAAAAGACAGGCATCGTAGGACGGACAGGCAGTGGTAAATCAACCCTCATACAGACACTTTTCCGGCTTGTTGAACCTGCAGCTGGAAGGATACTCATTGACGATATCAACATTTCGACAATAGGACTTCATGATTTACGGTCTAGATTGAGCATCATTCCTCAGGACCCCACCATGTTCGAAGGGAGTATCCGTACCAACTTAGACCCCCTCGAGGAGTACACTGATGATCAGATTTGGGAGGTAGTTAGCATCTGTACTGTTATTCTACATTTCGTATTATTTCGTGTCAATTTTCCTCTAATTTGCGTCCTGTTGAACGACTTTGTGACGTGTTTAGGCTCTCGAAAAGTGCCAACTTGCTGAAGAAGTGAGAAAGAAAGAAGGAAAGCTTGATTCATTAGGTTTGCTCACTTTAATCGACCTTCGTCTTTCATAAGTTTGATCCTGTGCAAATACGACATTTACCTTAAGAAACACTCGTGTACTCGTGTCGAAATTTCAGTAACCGAGAATGGAGAGAATTGGAGCATGGGACAGAGGCAACTAGTGTGTCTAGGACGCGTTCTTCTAAAGAAAAGCAAAGTATTGGTCCTCGACGAAGCGACAGCATCAGTGGACACAGCAACAGATAACCTGATGCAACTGACATTAAGGCAACATTTCTGTGATTCAACTGTCATTGTTGTTGCTCACAGAATCACTTCTGTTATTCACAGTGATTTGGTGGTTCTCTTAAGCAATGGACTCGTTCTGGAGTCGGATTCCCCTTCGAGATTGCTCGAGAACAAGTCGTCTTCATTTTCGAAACTCGTTGCAGAGTATGCTACTAGATCAAATTCTAAGTCTACCACACCTGGAACAAATGTGTAACATAAATGTGTTAAGTGCTTCATTTTCGAAACTCGTGTTATTTCAGCTATGCTTTACTTTGGATTAGATCGCATTAGGTCGGGTCATTTCAATTGTTTTGAGTAAAATTCGAATGTATCTTTATCAAATTATGTGTATAATAACTAATTAGACGCCATTGTACGAATAATGACTATCCAAAATGTACATCGAAACTTTGTTTAATGACTAACACCAAAAATAGGACTAACCTAAATCAAGTCGCTATTTTTAGTATGGCCCTAATACTATGGAACGGTTTTATACGAAAGTTGCTAAACGAACTAATCACCAACGTCGAATCAAGTTAATTGAAATTATTAAAAGAAAAACCTTGTTTAACGGATCATTGCTCCTAATTGAAGGTGAGAAAAAGTCCATAATAAGCCTAAAAACATAATTAAACCATTTGTTAAGAGGAAAACATGCATTAAAAAGTGCCTAAAAATAGCATTTACAAAACTATAAATACTATGTGTGTTTGTGTTTTAAGAAATAACAAATTGATTAAATTCATCTTAAGGAAATTAAATCATATTTTTTACACTTATTAACCTATCTAAGATTTTAGTCTTAACACAAAAAAAATGGCAAGCCAACGTCAGGATATTAGCCACAAGGCCGGCGAGACCGTTGGCCAGGCTCAGGTACCCTCGACTGATGTTATTTTACGTTTTTTCTTTGAGTCGAACTTTGGTTTTATTTATTCGAAAGCAGAGATTAATCGAACCATTAACCACTTGTTCAGCCAAATAACAACCGTGCATAACATTAATTAGAGAAACAAAAATATGATATAGATTCGTGACGGGTATACGTCTACGACAAAGTAATGCAAGCCATAGCAACACCAACGTTTCTATCTATGGTGGTCATATGCATTTACCCATCGCACACGAGACTAACTCGACATTTAACATTTTAATCGAAAATTTGCAGGAGAAGACCGAGGGAGTGATGAGCTCAGTGAGCAATGCAGCATCAGGAACTGCTCAACAAGCCTCGCAAATTCTCCAACAGGCAAGTTATTAACATCACTAAATTACCCCATTCCCTAATCTCGGGTCAAGGGGCGGCTCAGGTCGTAAAAATTTATCAAAAACGTCACAACACGATGTTATCTTAACGTTCCAATAGCCCTTGTCTACAATAAACGTAAGGGGTGGTCGGACGTACTACTAATCAGTTTTCCTTCAGAACAAAAAAATATATCGAGTAACTTGATATTTGTCATTTCGGGTTTGAACTAAAGTGCATCAGAACTAACGATTATTTTTCAAACATGTAATGTACGACGACGTCCAGACAGGAGAGTCAGTGAAGAACATAGCAGCAGGAGCCGCGGATGCAGTGAAGAACACCTTAGGGATAAACAACCCAAGCAACACGCCGAGCAACACTCCAAGCAACACCCCGAGCAACCCCACCGCCACCTCTACCACCACCAATATCCCGTCCGCAACCACCACCAACATCCCAGCCGCAACCACCACCACACACCCAAGGACTTGAACACGACCTTGGATTAATCTCAATTCTTTTATACTTTAGCCCAAATAAAAATCTTAAGAGTAAAAGAATATCAATGGGCATTAATTTCTTCATTAATGTTTTAGTTTATTTATTCTAGTAATTAGTTACATAAGTGGTAAGATACACGATGCATTTTAAAATATGCTTCGGTAGAAAGGATTTTTTATCAGATTGTACTCGGTCAATTGAACTGATTAAAACAAAATGAGCAAAGATTATTGCTCTTATTAACATTTGAGTTCTTACCTTCATACTTTGTCAATACTATTTTCTAGTTTCTAGTATCAATATTCATCCATTATATCGACATTTTTATTCCAGTTAATGTATCTTACATGATTAATTTCTCGATCAAACCGACGTCTATGTTCACCAATTCATCATCCAAATCTGGATTTTATATGTCCGTCTCAAGAGAGGCTTGCTAGTATATAAAAGAGAAACCAAAGGAAAAATGCTAAGCGAAAATGCAGATAAATTGCTACAATCCGATGCACCTGAATATGCAGCAGAGCACCGATTTGTAGTTAATCATCTTCACAAACAATGGGGCTAATGGCAAATGAGTCACTGGGTTCAAATCTCAGTCGATTTCAGATGGTACTGCATACTTGAATAAAATCAAACCATTCCATTTCATGTTTAGACACTTAAGTGTACCGTCTTGAATCGTCTTTTATATGTATTGTCAATATTTGTCATTCACGAATCAACAATTACAAATTGACACAATCACGTTTGAGTCGCAACGTTGAAGATCTTGTGTATCAAGACTTTCAATCTTAGGCTAACTTGTGCATAGTTTAAATTTAGCCCACTTATTTAAGATCATTCTAAATCGACTCTTCTTTAAATCAGGTGGTTTTAATATCGTATCCATCAAAATTCGGGCCAGCACAGCATAACATCCAAACAACATCTATGTTCAGTTTTGTGAACCAATGTCACCAATCTACTACCGTATTACGCACATACTCCCGCATTTTTCTGCCCAACGCGATTATTTTTAAGAAAACAAACCCCTAGCACTAGACAAAAAGGATCACCCTTTTTCAATGTTTGAGAACTTCCAGCATCCGACGATTACAAGCTTTTGCGAAAACGGTTCAAAAACACACAACAGTATGTGTTTTGTCAAAAAATTGGTGAATACAACCTATAAGTAGCAGAAGAGTGAAATCCAGATAAACTCTTGATGTCTGCAAATTTCTAGATTAGCAATTGAAACATCGGTCAAAGATAGAAAAACCAAAGAGGGACTTGTAAGTTGTAAATGAACAACACTTGAATCTGATGAAAATCATTAGCCGAAAAAAATTATGTAAATCAGAAGTCTGGTACTCTGGTAGCAACATATTAGCAACAAATATGTTTCATGTAAACACAGTAAAATGCATGAACTTCGAGGCATTATATTTCTGCAAGAAATTGCTCCTCGGTATTCTGTCATCATTAGCTTTGCGCAGAGTATGATGCCATTGAAGATGTTTTCGATGGCAATTGCGCAGCTAAAACTCTCTTCCCTGAAAAGCAAAAGAAAGGCTAAAGTGAAAGCAATAGATTTCGCTTCAAATGAAGCTGAACTTTAGGAAAGGGTATAATCCTTCAGACTAGCCTGACAATGTCGCCATTACTACTGAGCTACTGAATCTGAAGCAAAACTTCTGTGTAAAATTTTTCTTTTGGTCGTCCTATAGAATATTTAGATATTTCAGATAATGTTTAGAACGAAAAAAGAGTGAGCTACTCAAAAATTGAAATGTATCTAGTGTCCAAAGACCCCACGCCCCCGAGAGTGGATCTTCCCCAAAACGATGAAAAGATAAAAGATGTGACTCCAGCTTACCGTAGGGTAGCCTGTCATGTACATGACTTGTTGCCCAGGATGACCAATAATCATCTGCTGCCCGTACTGCAAATGATTATGCGAAATCGGCATCAATGAACTTTGTGAAGAAATTTCAGAACAATCCTATCCAAAAATATATCAGGCTTACCTGTGGCCCATTTGCAGGATGATATGCTTGTTGTGGTTGCATTCCTGCAGCCTGTGGATTAAAAAAAACAGGCTGATGATGCCCAGCGAAGGATGGTCCAACCTGCAGATAAAATCAAAATAGTTACAAATGATCCAAGGGTTCCGTAAGGTATCGCTGGACGTGAAAACATGAAGCACAAGGAAATATTCGAGAAAAATCATAACGGAAACAAGGAAAAAAGAAACGAAAAAAAAAAAGGATCTCATTAGGTAGCCAACGATAACCAGGACATGCAAAATGTTCAGCTAATACGGAGTACGGAGTAATTCATTTTGGTGATGCCATTAAAAAGCCTATAAAATTCTTTAAATGAAGTGCCAGAAATATTCCACATCCATCCAGAATTCCCAACAGGACACGGTAATCAAGTCCACCATCTAAGATGTTGTCCAAATACACAAATACAATCCCCACTTCACTATCCAGTATGGACCCCGAAGCACAAAAGATCAAGTGAGTCAACAAAGCTTGATTTAAAAACACTAAATGACTAAAATACAGCTTAAATCATTTTTTCAGAGATCTTGCATGACTCGACATGCATTCTTATTTACTTGTACACAGAAAGATCAATAATATACTAGCTCATATATTACGCACTCGAGAAGAATGGTAAACTCCTGACAAAGATATTGTGCACAAAATTTTGCCGGATGGTGATCCCAGCTACTCACCCCGATACCGACTGGCATGCCATGCATATGAGGAACAGCTGACGCCGTAGGCTGAAAGTAAAATGAGGCATCATTAACTGGAGAGACTGGCCTTAAAAGTCGTTGTGAGGGTACAAAACTCCTAGCATTTGGATTAGGCTTAAATTCCTGTAAAACAAAGTCAATATCAAAGATTATCTATCCGACCATTACTTAACCACAACAACAAGAAAAACAACAAAGCGTTAATCCCAAAATTATTTGTGGGTCGGCTAACACGAATCATCAATAAGAACCGTCCATAAATTTTCAGACCACCACTGAAACAGCCAATAAAATCCATGATACAAGCTTAGAATATTAACGGGCCACAGCCTTCAATAAAAACTAACAAAGGAAAGAAAAAAACAAGAAAAATGGAGGGAAAAGTATAGCAAACCTTTGCATTAGGATTCAGCAATGATTTTTCTGATGACAATGAACCCACCGAAGAAGTAGGTGATAATGCAGCAGAAGTTTTAGTGACGGTAGCACCTCCAATCTCAGAAGTGGATGGTGATCCAGAACTGCCTGGCAGTCCACGAGAAGTCTTCAGCTCTGCCAAAGGCAGTTTGGTAAACTTATCATTAGAAAGGTCACCAGAACTTGTTTTCTCTTCGGTCTTTATGCAGACAGTAGAAGAGGTAGCCATCATCGAAGATACACCACCCTTTTCAGAGCCATCTCGCTTAAAAGCCGATGAGGATTGTAAATCTAAAGATGCACATTAAAAGAGTTAGTAGATCTGTGTAGTAACTCTATTTGATCAAATGAAGAACTCAAGCCATAGAGGGTAAAGATGATACAATCAAGTTCGATCAAACCAAACATGTAAAATTAAAACGTATGAGTGCCCTAAGCAGTAGTTAATTAAGTTAAGAGATGCTCCATATTTCAGCAATGTACACCTATTATTTTCTACACCCTCATTGTCTATTTCTAAGTCAAACAATTCATGGAATCTCATCTATTTCTTCATCGGGAGTCACTCTATAATTGGGTTAGATCATATACATGAAAAATTGGCACGTCAAAGTAACACAAGTATATACTATGATGAAAAGTTTCATTTTTGACTAAAATAAACAAAAATCAAAGAATGGAAACTAATGTTTGCCAGATTTGATACAAGAAAGCAGACAGATGTCCTCCGAGCCAAATGCCCCAGTACTATCAACAACTGCAGCGAACATATCTTTGTTTTTCTCTCGTCCTTTTCCTGAATCCTACTCACTAAAGAGGCCTCCTATATTCAACCCCTTGTAGAACACACGTGTTCATGACATGGGCCTAGGACATCATTTAGAAGAGATAGAGAAAAAGGTAAAAAAATATACACGAATGTAACTCACCATCAGAATTTGCTGTCTGAGACTCCTCTCTATACTGCACAATGGAAACAGGCACAATAAATACACAAACCAGAATATAATAACTGAATATGACAAGTCTCACAAAACATGAAAAAGAATTGCACAATACTGTGTTACTGACAGTCTCCTCGACAGAAGTTTTTACTCCTTGCAGATCAATATGCTTCTGTTGTGCCCTACAGAAAACAAAACAAAACAAAAGACAAAGAGCATGTCACATCAAAGCATCGCCTGAACTCAAAATTGCTACTAAGATGACACAGAGAGCTTGTTCATGCTCCCAATTGCATAAGATAGCCCAACACATACAGAAGTACCTGCCATCGTCTTTGAATCCACAAACAGCATTCTCACTGCTATCAGATAACTGAGAGATAGAGTGGCAGATCTCCTGGCTGGCACTAAATTTGACGGTGTGTGATTCATCCTGCACAAATGCAAAATTGACAAGTTAAATCATGAGGAAGCTCCATAGATAGGAAGAACATTTTCTGCAGAAGTCAGTTTGGGAGTAATAAAGTTGAACTAATACCAAACAGATTTTCCACCAAGGAAGTGAAACATAAACTAGATCTTGTTACTAAAGCCGAACTTTCCTTCACTCAACTTTCAAGTTTCAGAAAAATTAATTCCCACATCCATCTATCACTGAAAAATCACAACTTTGAGTAGCTCACCTGTTTCCAATTATATTTAGTTTGGTGGTGTGAACCAAAATTTGATGCATGACCTCATTTATATTTTGCTATTAGTTTTTAAACAATTCGAGTGCACAAAGCGTATAACCATGTGAAAGATTTATGCCACTAAACAAAAGAATATATTAATAATGTCAAAAATAAACTTTAACTAAAATCAAATAGCAAAAGATCTTGGTCTCACAAAATTTAAAAAAGATCTTTCAGCTTTTTCTCTGATAAAAATAGGTTTAATTAGAGTATTGCAATCAAGAAGTAAGAACCGATTGCTTTCTATCATTGTTTTCCTAGGTTTAACTCATAATTAGTCGATAAATTCATGTATAATTGAAGGTTACTTTGTTCCTGAAACATCATAGATTACAGCAATACAACATAATCAATCACAAACCCCAATTCAACATTATATCTCTGTTGTCGGGACATGATCTTAGTTATTGCACATAAATTTGGCCTTCCAAAACCTCTATAACTTCCTCACACGTTTTCTGAGCCTAAATTTAATACCATGCACTTACTTATCTCAAAACGTGTCATCAAGACTGTTAAACCTTGTGAGAGCAATTTTTACATCGAAAAAGCTCTTTTATCACGACTACTCTTATTTCTCACATCAGTTCCCACGTATTACGAGTAAAGTAAGTTTGATAAAAAGATTCCCTTGATGATGACCATGAAAATTCCAAATCATAATATATTTTAAATAGTCTTATATGAATATGATTAAAACTCAAGAATAGTACCTTCGATAATAATCCAGATGACACCCTACCTCCATCTAAGCCTTTGCCAGTTTTTCCACTGGTAACATCAGCAAAGGATCTGATAAAGCCAGGGATAGGCAGATCACCAAAGGTTTCTGTGTTATGTGAATCCAAAACCACATCTTCGTCGGCACACCCACTATCATCAAAGCCCCTAAAGACTGATGAATATTTGGTTTCCTCATCAAGATCAAAGTTTGCATGGGGAAATGCACCTCTTTCCTGGTATAAGGCAAGGAAAACACATATAAGGTTCCCATAGTGGTGATTCTAGCACTAGGGTAGAGAATCAAGATTCAAACAGTAACTTTTTCAGCAACTTACCTCAGCTAAATGAAGATCATGGGTTTCCTCACCCTCAATTTCTCTTGCTATTCTCCTGGCTTTCTCCTCCAGCTCCCTCGAACGAGGTCCTTTTTCAAGTTCTGTTGTGTATAGCAACTCATTAAATGTACTTTGTACACCAAATAATGCCTCATTAGCCTTGAATTGATCCCAGCTTCTCCTGGACAAACGTGCAATTTCTATGTCAGATAAACGCTAAAATCATAGAAACTGAAGCTGAGCTAGGGCAGCTGCAATTTCTGACTTGCAGGCTAAAAATGAGAGCAAAATAGCTACAATGCAGCAATGAAGGATCGGAAAAATAGCAATAGGCAATGCACTAGTTACTATAACAACCCAGTCCACGGTGAGTCAAAAACGTTGTCCAACTCCGGGCACTGTGGAGCATCCTCATCTGGCATCCAGGGTTCCAGCTCTCTTCCAATGTCAACATGATGAGATTGAGATATGTAGGAATCGAGCATAATATCCTGCCGACTTTCTCCTTGGAGTTCATTTGATAAAGCATCCCTGGTAACAGCGACATCCTGCGAGAACCATGAATATGATGGCAATCAATTACTTGCTTCTTCTTTATATACTGTGACACGGAGTACTAAATACCAGAAGCAAACACCGTCCAAAAATCGGTTTTGGCTTCAACGCATTATAAGTCATCAAACATAAAATACACTTATATCTAAACAGTAAAACCTATAGAGAATGAGGCAAGTGGTAGAACCTTGGCTACCACTTGCACAAGTTCATGAGCTGGTATTATAAGAGTTTTTGTTGGAGCCTTGCTAACAGAGGTACCAGTATTTTTCCCCCGAAAGGATACATCCTTTGTCAAGCGAGCCATCTTTAAGATAATACCTGTCATTGGAAAAAAAAGTACCAGATAATAAGATGTCCATACAACGACGTTGACAAACAATAAAAATCACTCTACTGCCTAAACAGTTCCCGCATAAGAAAGGTGGTGAATGTTTGCTAAAGACTTATAATATAAATTGCGGTAAGAAATACACCGTGCTTCACATTATGATAACCACATACACTTTGGTGAGTAATTCAATTTTAAATCATGATATACTAAGCTACTAAGCCATTAATAAAGTAGGTTTTGGCACCATCAGACACAGAATAATAAGATGGTCCATATAAAAAGTTTAGTTCATAACCCAAAATTTACATAGTGAACACTGTGATTTTCTCATACATAAATTGATTCTGAAATAATTCGTGTCTATTAAACTTACCAAAATCTGCATCAGCATTTGTCGCATGAAAAATTCCAGAGTACATAGATCCACTTCTGACCTGAACATCTACATGAAGTCCTATAAGACAAGTGGTCAAATACACTAGCCGATCTCTTGGAAGACTTTCCGAACTTGCACCTTTGCTGACACTTGTTATACCTTACATGAAAGACATAATTATTAGGATTAAGATGAAAAATTGTCCCGAGCCTGTATCAGGAACTTCTCGCCACCGTTTAGGCGAGTATGTCGATGACAGGTCTAATCCCATTTATGAATTACGACTCATATCTCAACCAAAAGGTAAAAAATATTATCAAGCTTGTATATATTACGAATAAAGATCTTCACCTGAACCGATCACCCCAATGGGATTTGGTTTTCCTTGCTGCAATTTATTCTCCAACCTACTGCTAGGTTCAGCTTTGTGCTTGCTAAAACCATTGGCAGAAGATCTGGGATATGCAGATTGCTGCAGATTCATGCTGATCGGACCACACCACAGAACCTCCCTAAAGACAAAGAAATCAGTACAAAAACAACGGTGGCCCAGGAAAAGAGAAAGGATCATATCAGACAAGATCTATGATTTGCTCACTAAAAGAACTTGACAATGGTGAATTCTCCATTTACTACATTTCACAGGTCGGCAGATTTGAAAGCTCAGGAAATAGTTTATGAACAAAAAGATTATTCCGAGCCCTTTTAAAAATACTGCATGTATTTCACTGCATAAGTAGTTCAAATTCCGTTTATACTAGATGGAATAACCACGACACAATTATATGATGCTGACAATATAAGAATCGCACTGCTGTATATTTTTTACACGCTTGATGAAAAAGCCTGAACTATCTATCTGTAAATCTTCCAACGGACAAATGGTCAAGATGATACGTGGGTGAAACAAGTATAAACGTGACACGGATAAGGATATAACTCAGTTTCACACTTTCACTTCAACCATACCCAACACATTGAGAACCCTAACAACAATATTGTAGATAAATGACCGTTTCTCACCAACACTTAACACAAAGCTCAATCATTCACGCCTTTCATACGCATGACACATTCCACCACAACCTACCATAATTACAGTTTGTAACTTCAAACCTCCAACCTCATAAATAAACTGCCCTAGCATTTTATCGAGTTTCATGGTTCCACCAATTTCGAACAGTATATACCTAGTTTTGAACCCAAAATAAAATAATTCAATCAAATAAAGCGATCCAGTAGACCTAGAAATTACATATAACATGCAACATTAAGCATTTCTACAGAAAAGCTAAAATCAATCTTACAAATCATGATCACATACAGCTACTTATTCTTCGATTAACGTATAAAACACCAAACAAAATTAATCCAATCAATTGAAGAGCACATCACCCGAGTTACTACTTATACTAGGTTATCAACGTTTCAACACGATTAAACAACTAAAATCAAGCTCAGACATCGTGATCACATACAGCTAGTTACTCTTCGATTAACGTTAACCTAGTTTTGTACCCCCAAACTAAATTACTCCAATCAATTGAAGACCATATCACCCCAGTTACTACTAACAAGGTTATCAGCAATTAGACACAATTCAACCGAGCTTAAAATTCACGATCACATACAACTACTTACTCTTCGATGAACCAATACCCAGTTTTGAACCCCCAAACTAAACTAATCCAATCAATTGAAGAGCATATCGCAGAGTTACCACGTTCTACTAGTTTATGAGCATTTCAATACGATTCAACAGCTAAAACCGAGCTCAAAAATCATGATCACATACAACTACTTCCTCTTCGGTAGCATATACCTAATTTTTAATCCAAACCAATCTAATCCAATCAATTGAAGAGCACATCCCAAGTTACTACTTACTAGGTTATCAGCTTTTCGACACGATTTCACAGCCAAAATCAAACCTTAAAATCATGATCACATAAAACTACTT
>JAUEKU010183946.1:0-10143 GCA_032274805.1 Gypsophila paniculata | reverse complement strand
AAAAAAAAAAAAAAAAAAAAAAAAAAAAAAAAAAAAACAAGAAAAAAAAAAAATTGCATGGCATGTGAGCAATGTGTCATCACCATTAAATATCTCAATACCATCATCTTATAATTAGCATGCACAATTGCACACTAGCTACTCATGTCTATGCTAGTGTATGTGATCATGCTTATAGGCCCGGACTACGTAGGGGGTAATAAATAATAATGGGGTATGGTATTAAATCTCGATCGTGATGTCGTGTTGTCGAGTATATGTGTTTTTGTATTGGTTAGCTCAGGTTTGAAGACCGAGGATGTTTAAAGGTCGTAGACGTTACTGATTTGAAGTTATTTGTTAGCCTAACTATGGTGAAATTATGAGGGTTGACACTCACAACCTGAGTATGAAACGATGTTTTGACCTAAATAGAGTTGTTAAAGTTGTTCATAAATCGGTTTTAGTCCCGTGTTTGGTGTTGAAAACTAAACCTCAACATAAAAATTGGTTTAGATAGATCACGAGCCTTATCATTTCATTGTGTTTTAAGAGGAAAAGATTGGAAAAAATATAAAGACCGTGAATGTCGATATTATTGAATATTGCTATATCTTTTAGCCTTTATCTCATCTTCACAATCGTGAATACACAAACGCTACCAATTGGTGCATATAAGGCAAATCTTGAGTTTTTCAATTTCCTGCGAATAGAATCACAAAAACTGTAAAACCAACCATTCTTACTAGAGAGATAATAGAGTCGAACTCTCGAAGTCTAACCCACATAATCTCAAATCATAATTACTCTAGCGAAATTGCTCTTGAAGAAGCTCGAACCTATTAGCTCTTTGGTAAAGGCATGAAAGTGATAGTATAAGAAAGAGCCAAAGAGCATGCATGGTGAAGAGTTGAAGTGTGAAGAATCTTTGTAATAAATAAGGGACGATAAAATGGTGAATGAATGGTGACAAAATTATTGTCCTTGATGCTATGCTAGTATGCCCTATGAATCTATGATAGATGCTCACTTTAATTTGGTTTAAATGCAACACTATTCATTATCTCATTTATTGGTTTGACTGTGATACTTCAAACTTCGTTATTTGTTCAAACTTTTCTTAAATGCATTTATGACATTCATAATATATTTCAAATTATGTCTCCTTATTTTGCACGTTCTTGATTGAATATGAGATTAATTGATCGAAAAATAATCTGTCATTTCAAATTGTTAGATGACAAAAAGGAAAAAAATATTAAATAGATACTACATTCGTCTCAGTCAATTATTAATGTTTGATATTTGAGGATCTATGCATGGTACATTTAATTTTTATATTTTTTTTGTAAATTTTATATTTTTAAAACGATTTATATCTAAGTGAGCATGTTATAATAACTTCCGTGTATTAAATTACTCTGTATTTGTTTGTGTACTCCTTTATTTTTTGCATTTGTTTTGGCATCAAAATTGAAACGTTAACAATTGACTGGGATAAAGAGAGTAGATAAATAGATCAATAGATAGATAGATAGATAGAAAGAAACTGAATGGATACATTTCATCATATTTGTAAGAGGTAATGAAATTTGACGGATAAATATATCAAGCACTAATTTCAAGATAGAACAATGCATTGAAAATGTGAAAAATTAAACCGTACGAGTAATATGAAGAAAATGGTTGTGAATTTAGAACTTGGAGCGTTGTAGAATAATTTAGAGCATTTGTTATATTAAGGACATGCAATTTAGGACAATTGTACATGCATGAAGATTATGACACCTTTAAAAATGGTCATTATTATTCATTTGGATTTCTACTTGTAACTTGTAAGCTTGCTAATGATACCTTGCTTTGTTATAGAAGAGGAAATGTGATATGACGTTATCAAGTGACGCTAAATTTTTATACCTTTATTCGATCATGATTATATTGTGATTCTTTAAAATTGGCGAGAAGTTACTAAATATGTACAAGAGGGTAAACCAAACCCATCTTAAATAAGAACCGACTCCTCGACCTAACTAAATCCACTCAATCCAACTTTAGGCTATGTTTGGCGCATCATTTCAGCTACCTTATTTGACTAGCTACTTGGTTTGACCACAATTTCAGCTACTTTTTTTTCCTAGAAATGTTTGGTGCGGGTGGCTGGAAAAAATTTTACGTAGCTGAAATAATAAGCAACTTCAGGTAGCTTATTAAAATTTCAGGTAGTTGAAATAGATAGTTTTACCATTTTATCCTTATATAATTTAGGAAAAATTTGTAATTACTTTTTTATAAATACATTTTTTCTAAAATTACTCCCTTATATAATTTTTTTTTTTTTTAAATTACTCTCTTTTAAGACATATTTATCTGAAACAAGCCTTGTCACCCGTGCATTGCACGGATTGTTGAAAATTATTTTCTTGAGAAATTAATTGATACTAATTTTTTCAAGAATACTCCCTCCATTCAAGACCAAACACCCCATGATATCATGGTCCAAATGCCAATGCACATTTTGTAAACTCTATATTTTTTGTTATACATTATAAAAAAATTATAAAATTTTAATATTCTTGTTGTATTTATTAAGACAAATAAAACAAAATCACACATGACTATATTCTTATTTATTTATTGCACCCAATCTTGAAGATTATCCAAACTTTTAAATAGTGCCAAATAGTGTTATGGAGTGTTTGGACTTGAATGGATGAAGTATTTTGCAATTTTTTTTGGTTAGTTTTGTTTTTCTTACGATATAATTATGTGAATATTTTAATTTATTTACTCATTTAAAATAGATAAAAAATATTAAAAACCTTACAGACAGAGTACATTAGCATCCGAAATCGTGTTAAAGTACGTCCTTTATTTCACTCATTTAGCCTTACTTTTTTTTTATTAACCCTACTCGACTCGTTTTGTTTAGAATACTTAATAAATCAAATACAAAACTTATAAACAAAACACAATAGGAGAAAAATATTCATATTGTAAACAGGTCAAAATCACCATAGCAAAATTTTGATTAAGTTTAGTAATTAGCTTGAAATAGTTATTATATTGAAGGATGTAACTCTTATACTTTATCACTAATTAATATAATTAAAAATATTACACATAATTTTATTTTTTGAGTATATTATCATACACTTTTTTATATATGCTGAAATTATATTATATTATATTTTATATATAGATTAACATGCACGGAGGATTTTATCTTGGTAGAATAATTAAAAAGTCCATTCATTTTCAAATTAAACATTCACTAATTTTGTCTCTCAAAACTGATAGAATACTATTTCCTACTAAATGATCTACTCTGTATATAATATTGATAATCATCTAAAATTGTACATAGTTAAACGATCAAATAAGATCGTTGTACGACGTATATTAGTTTCCCATTATTTAATGTGATTATTAAATAAGCTAGATATATGAGTTATTATTATAAAGTTGTTGTACACTGAACTTCATTCTTACAGATTATTGACGAAATTTGTTATATAGGGTACTCTTCTTATTACAACTTATCATAAAACCATCTAATAAATTAAAGATTTAATATTTATTTAATTTTGTTTAACACTCTAATTTTAATACTCCAAACAAAAAGTTGAAAACATCAAATGGCGAACTCATAAACAAAATTTTATTAATTTTTATTTCTTACTATCGAAAATACACTATGATCTAATTTATAATGTTGATATTTTTTTTTCTCTTCGCTTTGATGTTACACTATGATCTAATTTAAATTGTTGATATTTTTTTTCTCTTCGCTTTGATGTTACACTATGATCTAATTTAAATTGTTGATATTTTTTTCTCTTCGCTTTGATGTTATTTAATTAAGAGCAAACAAAAAAAAAAAATAAAAATGAAGAACGACACATTTAATCAGTTTAAATAAATTTTACAATGATGTGACAAAGTTCACTCTATTCATTGTTTATTAAAGAGTACAAACATTTGCCTAATTTTGTAATCGTAGAAGGTAAATGTCTTACAAATAAATGGATTGAAATACTCTAATTATTGTAGGTAATTAAATAAGGTGACAAAGAATAAGAGAAAATGAAATTTTTAAAGACATCCGAGGTGGCGCAATGATAAGTTAAAAATGCATAGGTGGCACTCAAGCAATGTTCAATCTACAATCAACTTGCTTTTTAATATATTATATAGATTGCTCCCAAAGTTCATTTTTGGTCAAACAAAAGTGGAATATTTCGGCCCATTTGAACATTTTTTTAGGGATTTAGGAGTAAATTGATTTTAAAAGTTCATAAACATGTTCAAATGGGCCGAGATATTCCACTTTTATTTGACCGAAAATGAACTTTGGGAGCAATTTTAGATGAAAAGTGTCTTAAAAGGGAGTATTTTAAAAAAATATTAGATAAGGGAGCTGAGTAATTTCAGAAAATATGTATTTATAAGGGAGTAATTACAAATTTTTCCTATAATTTATTCGAGTAATTCTATTATAAGACCGTCATTTTACGTCATTGTACACAATATCAGTTAATTTTTTAATTTGTTTTACCAAACACTATTATAATAATCAGCTAATTTTTCAGGTTCTCGTTTTCAACTACCTTTTTTTTATTTCAGCTGTCTTTTCAAATTTTCAATTTTCAACTAATTTGGCCAAACGCAACCTTATTCCAATATCAAACTGTCCTAACCGATCTATTTTTCGGGACCGGACCGAATCATGCTCAACCCTATACTTTTTTCTTTCCTTTTTTTTTTTTTTTTCCTTTTTCTAATCCAACGTGATTTCCCGCGGGTGGCTAAAACAAAAAAAACAGAAATTTGGATTAGATAATATTATGGCATTAACCGCCACATCTTCCTCACTCCTCCACCACCACCACCACCGCCGTCACAACCACCGCCTCTTCTCACCGCCACCACCGCAACCACCGCATTCGACACTCTCCACCACCGCGCTCCGCCGCAACTCCGCCGGAAAAAAGCAAAAACTCCGGTGCTCCTCCGTCGTAGCGTCGGCGGCGCTGAAGGCGCTGATTTTCGACTGCGATGGAGTAATTCTTGAGTCGGAGGACTTACATCGTCAAGCGTACAACGACGCGTTTTCGTTTTTCGGTGTTCGTTGCGGTGGCGGTGACGGTGATGATGATGGAGTGCTAAATTGGGGAATTGAGTTCTATGATGTTCTTCAGAATCAAATTGGTGGCGGTAAACCTAAAATGCGCTGGTATTACTACATTTTTCTCGTCTTTTACAGATTCTTATGTGAGACGGTGTTATGATGAGTTCGAAATTGTTTAATTTATTACAGGTGTCACGTGAGACCTACTTTTTTTTAATAATGTTGTTGAATGATTATGTGTGTTGTTGATTTAGTTGAATTGTAGTTTTCGTTCGATAATTGAATTTGATTGAAGTGTTCAATTCAATATTCATTATCATTGTCATGTATGCTGAGAATTGAGTTAATTTCACGTATATGCTTTGAATTTTGGCTAATTTCACATTCACTTTTCGTTGATTGAAGTTTGAGCTGTTTTTCATGTTGTAACATAGTCAGATTTCGTCGAAATTAATGATGTTTTTCACCGTAATAACGTGTAGAATTAGATATTAAGTATGATTTCTAAATGAATTTGCTAAAAGTTCTCAAGATTTACATTATAGAGTAATTTATTTGTCAGTTGGATGAACCTTTAGATTATGCTCAGTAGTCAATAGTACGGAGTGTTTTAGCCAAATTTTGCACCTTGGTTGAATTTGGTTGGAAAGGGGTATTGACGATCTACTCGTTGTGGCGTAAGACAAGGGGATTAATGAACACCTTAATATACGAATAATTAAATGCTAAATCGAAGAAATAAGAAATAAGACGACAATTTTGGTGACGCGGAAAACCCTTTAGCAATGAGGGAAAACCCGCGGGGGAGGTTGGATCCCGCCAAATATTCCACTAGTTCGTTTGGAGCATTACAAATTACAATTACGAGCAGGTTCACGGGCAGGATTACAGAATATAGAGGAAGAAATTAAAGGGTGCTTTGTTGTGTATTTGCTTTCGGTATGAGTGAGGCTGGAATTATTGTAGTTGAGTTGCTAGGAGGGTGTTGATGATGATGTGATGATGATGATGTAGCTTGTGTTGTGTTTGTGCGGCTTTTTTGTTAATCTCCTTATAAAACCCTAGTGGGTGCTTTTATACTTCTTTCACTCCTTTGTTCCTAATTTCATGTAGAGCAGTTATTGACCTGCAGATTCTACGGGTTGACCGGCTGAAATGGAGGAGTTTGTTGCTGACTTCTTTATTTACGGGTTGACTTCCTCATTTACGGGCTGACCCATGGGATGTATTTGGTTTTCCCTTGAAAGTAGGGGTTAGTTGTGGATGTTAGAGATATTAGAATATATTTCATATATTTGTTAAGGAGATTGTTTCCTAATCCTATTCACTATAGTTTTGTTAAGTCTATTAGCTTTCTATTAGTTTCCTAATTCTATTACTTTCCTTAATCCTATGTACTCTAGGAGATTGCATCTACTATATAATGTAACTCTTATCATTAAGATCAATTATGCAATTCAATATTCAGAAACTCAATAGTGGACTTGGTCACACACTTTCCCTTTTGTCACTGCTAGTTGATGCTGCATGTACGCGTTCCAAGCTTTGCGCATCGACCCCATTTGACGTGCTGGCCTGCAGTGCTAGTGCAGTGTAGTAGGTAGTTGGTGGACTTAGCTCACCTTCTTTGTAGCTGGTTGTTTGTGCTTTGTGTGTATCCACTTGTGCCAACCACTTATGCGTTGCCACCTCACCTATCCATGTGCTTCCCACTCGCCCAATGATAGGCTGCCACGCTTACGTGCAGAAATTGGGCCAAACACGGAGTATTATATTTTTGGTCGTCAAGTGAGATTAGCGAAAATCTTAGGTCACCGGAGTAAAATTAGTCTAACATTAGTAGTGATGGAATTAGACTGAAACTAGGGATTTCGAAGTGAAAATAATCTTGTGCAAGTTGTTGTATCAAGTGTCTCGCGTTGATAAAAGGAGATTTGATTAATGTTCAAATCAAGAAGTTGTTTATCTTATTGACGATTTGTTTTAGGATAAAATTTCATTGGAATGTGAGAAATAATTTCCTCATTGTCGGTGTGACTCAAGCGCTTGATGAACTTCAGAGTTGAATATTCGTTTCGTGTCTGAATATGAGTAGTTTCCTTGTACTCTGTATAATTGATTCGCTTGAGAAGCTCTTTGTTGAATTGTCGACAAAAAAGAAAAGGGACATCTTCTGCAGCTACACATCAACTGTTCACGTCTCTTAAGTCTGATGATTAAAATTTGTGTGCCGGTTTTTAGTTTCTGAGTGTTAATGACAGAAATGAACGCATTAGGCATGTCCTGCATATCTATCTGAATTGGTTGTCTCCGATTTTCACTGATTGGTCAGAAAACGATTGCAAGGTACTTCAAGGAGCATGGCTGGCCAATGTCTTCTATATTTGAGACACCCCCTGAAAATGATGCTGATAGGGCCAAGTTGATCGACACCTTGCAGGTTCTCTATCTATCCACGTTGTTAAGCTTGTTCCCGCAAAGTTAGTATCTCGACTGGCATAGTTGTTACTATCGGTGTCAATAGTTCATGTCATGGTTTTGCTGCATTAAACACGTTTGTAGCGTTGCAGGACTGGAAGACTGAACGGTACCAGGAAATAATCAAGTCTGGTTCTGTATGTCTCCTTCTATTCTCAGTCTTTCTTCTTCCAAGACTTTATAAATGTCACTGGCGGCAAATCAAAAGAGTAAACGGTAACTCGTGAATGCATCAGGTTCAACCTAGACCCGGAGTTTTGCGATTGATGGATGAAACAAAGGCTGCAGTAAGTTTAACCACTCGTTTTTACACTCTGGATCTCAATTCTAGACCTAAACTATGAGCTATTCTTTCGCTGACTGATACTCCGTAGTTAAAACTAAAATCTAAGTAAAGTACAATTAATATGGAAGTGTTCTTCTCTTGTAGAATCTTTGTCAATGTAGAAATTAATAGAGCTCTGAGACTAACAGCTCGCTTAAAATTTTTCGTGTCTGCAGGGAAAGAAGCTAGCTGTTTGTTCTGCTGCTACCAAAAGTTCAGTTATACTCACCCTCGAGAGTCTCATTGGACTGGTAATGCTCATTCTTTAACCATAGAGAATTCGTCGGGTTCCAATCCAACTACTCCTGACTTACGTTTTCACTTCTCACAGGATCGCTTCAACGGTCTTGATTGCTTTCTTGCAGGTTTGTCAACAATATCTTTCTCAGTTTCTATACCCTGTCGTACTCTGCACTTTGAACGTCCAACAACTGATGAAAAACAAAAATCATAGCTGCAACAGTGTAACCTGTGTAGGAACTGAATGTAGATAGGGTTTTTCAAAAGCCTGTCATCTGTACATGCACCCTCTTTTCTCCCTGAGTCTTAGGTAATAATCGATTTTTTGTCTTTCATGTTGCAGGAGATGATGTCAAAGAGAAGAAACCTGATCCATCCATTTACATCACTGCCGCGCAGGTATATCTACATTCACTTAAAGAACTTACATTACATGTTTCTAAGTTCAGAATTTTAGATTACTATGCTGTCGTATCCGATGCAGAGGCTAGGAGTATCAGAGAAAGACTGCTTGGTGATAGAAGATAGCATCATCGGTCTACAGGTAATGCTTATTCTACTTAGGCAACTGAATATTCACAGAACTTTGAGGCGTCTTAATCAACCCCTTTCTTTAGCCACCATCGGTGCAGACCTCAGATTTGTATGCAATATGAAGATACTTAGTTTAATTTGGAGTGTAAAACCTGAAGAGGAGATATTGCAGTATGCTATTCCAAATCCTTACATTACCTCACAGGCCCGTGTCTGGCACTCGGACAAGTGTATAACACTTGAGACCAGCACATATGCCTATATCTGATATTTCTGTCCGAGTTTTGATAAAATTGTTTTTGGTGAATGGTACGGAGTACTCCGTACTATAAAAGAAGGCTTCCTTGATAGAACATCATAGTTTATCGTCTTATGGTTTATTACATATTTACAAAATTACAGCTACATACCTGTTGATACATTTTCTCATTGATGTTGTAAGATAAATGAACCTACTACTTATTGCTACAGGCTGCGACAAAAGCTGGAATGTCGTGTGTGGTGACCTACACATCTTCCACTTCAAATCAGGTCAGCTGAGTTTTTTATTCATATGCTATCGAAACCTTATTAATATCTAATAGCGTCAGAAGTACATGCCAGAAGTACATGCTGATACAAAACCTTCCGTTTTCTTATAGGATTTTTCACAGGCGATTGCGATTTACCCTGACTTGAGCTCTGTAAGGTATTGTATGCGTATAGAATTGATGGAGCATTGTCGATTACTTGGTTAGTCAGTATTACTTCGACACCTCACCTTTAATGCGCGTTTTTAACACGCAGATTAAGTGATTTAGAAGGGGTACTTCAAAATGTCGTTGCTGCTGGTTAATGCTCTACAGAAAGTAAAGTGAGAATTTCAATGGTATATACATTGTCTGTCCCGTCGATTTGCTGCACAGGAACAGTTCTATCAAGCCCTGTAGATTTCTTGTTTTTGTCAAATACCCATTCTTGACACAGTTGACAGTTAACAATGTATCTCGTTTTACTTATGCCAAATTTTCCTGTACGTAAATGGTCTTCCAAGTATTCCGTAGCTTTTATGGATGTTTCGTATTTGACCTGTATGATTGGTACTTGATTGATGGTAGACCGACCGATCCTAGGCAATATATTAGTCCACCAGCCAGGACACTCGATAGCAGATGGACATTGTTAACATATAACTGTGTACATATAAGGAAAACAAGACGCCTTAAATGGTGCCTGTGCTATTACTTGTGCAGAGCAGATCTGAAGTATATCTAGGGCACAGAAATATTGAACACCTCAGTGTTTTTGAGATTTAACTAGTTTTATTACCCGTGCAATGCACGTAATGCTTATATTTTTTGTTTTATACATTTACTTAATTTAAAAAAAAAAAGACTATTTTATTATTCATTTCTTTAGTCTAAATTTATTTGAAAAATAAAATAATAATGTTTAGATTTCTTCAAATAATGAATATTGA
>JAUEKU010183924.1:0-10146 GCA_032274805.1 Gypsophila paniculata | reverse complement strand
TTCAGAAGTAGAGGGAACATTTTCCTCGTTGTCTTCTATTTCATTCTCGGTTTGTGGCTCTTGAACTTCATCAAGTTAAAATTTTCTCCCACTCTGTCTCTTAGAAATGTATTCATTTTCTAGAAAGACAGCATCACGAGCCGCAAACACTTTGTTCGCGTGACGGTTGTAGAATTAATAGCCACAAGTTTCCTTTGGATAACCTACAAATAGACATTTGTAAGACCTTGGTGCAAGTTTGTCGTCAGACATGTTTTGAACAAACGCCTCACAACCCCAAATTCTCTTGAATGACAAATAAGGGACCTTCCCTGTCCATATCTCATATGGACACTAGCACAAAACACACTTTTGGCAACGGTTGTACAACCGTAGTAAATCCGGGTGTTGCCTTAAATGGATGACTTACGGCAAGGGTTGTCAACCGTTGCCATAAGTAACTTTTGGCTTCGGTTCTTTGTTTGAACCGTTGCCATAAGTGACTTCTGGCTTCGGTTCTTCATTTGAACCGTTGCCATAAGTAGCTTTTGGCTTCGATTCTTTGTTTGAACCGTTGCCGTAAAAAATGTTTTTGGCAACGGGTTTTGTTAAATAACCGTTGCCTTTTATTGTTTTTAAAAAAAATAATAAAATTTGTAAATACCTGCTCATGCTCAATATAATCGGATTTTACTTGAAAATAGGGCATAAATTTACACAATATTCATACATAACATCAAATTTGAACATCATTGATAACAATAATAGATCACATACTACTCCATACCACTCAAACCACCTAGAACAATCCGTTGTGATTAGTAGCAGTGTATTACAACAATGCTCTTAGGACAAAGCGGCTGAAAAATCAGTTGTGATTAGTAGCAGTGTATTAAAACAATGCTCTTAGGAGAATAACCACGTGAATCCAACAAGTTAACTCAAACAATTACATTGCAGTTGAAAGACATCAGCATTGACAAAACTTTCACGCCGCAATTATGAAGCAGCAATTACCTTTCCATCATCAGTTACGCCAGCTTCAAAGATATGTTCCGGGTTCTCTGGGTCTTTCCAGCATAAAATATCTTCAGACTGGTCAGTACCAAGAAAATGATAACACAAGTCTTGGTTGAGGTTAATAGTAGTTTCGGTTCCACCATCTGATATTTCTTCTTCACTGCATCAAACATTCATCAGGGACATGCAAAGCACAATTATTCCATAGAATTAATACAAGCTAAGAATGACAAATATGTCTACGATATTGACCCAATGAACAAAATCGTAACCTACCAAGACGATGTCTGGTGATTTAACCAACAATTTGAATCAAAACTTAAAACAACAGTCACTCACTCGGGTGGTGGAAATCGGCAATAAAAGAATCCTTTACTATCATGTGTCCACGTAATGGTACTGAACTTCACCTGCGGTAACACAATGCATGCCATGTGTGAGCGTGATCAGCACTTTTCGAGTCAGATTCGTATTAACTTTATTAAGAAACTATACTCACCCAGAGTAAAGTGTCTGGTTGAACCTTCTGGTCATCGATTCTGATTACTTTGATTGTCGCCCAGTCACTCCCGCTTGAACTCAACCCATAAGCGAAATAAGATCCATCCTCGCTCACAGAATAGGTGTTCAGGGCCACTGTACCATCGTCACTAAGTTGGTTGGGATCAAGTAAAACCTTTGCCTTCGCGTCTAATTCATCCTGCGGAACACAAAAGGGAATATCACGCCAAGTAGATGTAAAAACTGCACTCAGAAAGACCATACCATGGATCAAACCAAGCAGGATAATAATTACCAAATCGAACAAAAAAGGTGACAGCAATTATAGACCTATCACACATGTTCCGAATACCAAACTTCCACTACACGACTTTTCTGCATCTCAATGAAAATTACATTCACAAAGCTGTCGAGATTTCAATCGATCAAATTCACCTTACACATTTTACATCTTTATTTCTTGCTCGTGAAAAGAAGGCCAAAACTTTCCTTAGGCGATTACACGACCCAGGCCATATTCTCCCTCCATTCTCATATAACTTGTACACGATAAACTTCACACCCGTCATATCATTTATTCAGCCTCATTTTCAGTTATTTTCAATCAATCAGTCACATTTGTAAACTTATCGACTTTTAGCATTAAAAATGACCAATATTTCTTAATTTTTCCTTATTTTTGTCAAACTTTGTAATATCCCCATGGCCACAAACTTTCAAATGAAACAATTTTACGAGTGCAACACACCAATGTAATCATTTTGGAGAATCGACATTTTGAAGAATTGAAGAAATTCTTGAAGAGAGCAACAATGCAGTACATAGATATTGTACACGGAATATTTTGATATTCTACTCAATCCGTCCCAATCAATTATTAACATTTGATATTTGAGAGTCTATACGCTTATATTTTTGTAGATTATGCAATTTTGATATAATGAGCATGTTATACTGACTTACGTGTATTAAGTTACTTTGTATTTATTTTTATACTACTTCATTTCTTGCATACTCCCTTCCGTCTCAATAAATTGTTAACGTTTCAATTTTGATACAAAAATAAATGCAAGAATTGAACCAGTATAAAAACAAATACACAATAACTTAATATTATACAAAAGTCATTATAACATGTCCAGTTACATGCATATTATATTAAAATTATATAATCCACAAAAATGTAAGGTTTAATTACATCATGTAAAGACTCTCAAATATTAAACGTTAGCAATTGACCGGGATAGAGAGTACATATTACTTTAATACAAAATCTGTTGTCATGGTCACAAACTCACAATTACCCCTACTTTACACTCTAGTCATAAACGGTCCATCATACGCATACAATAGTCTCGAAAATTACACTCAATAGAGCCAATAGAGTTAAATGGAAGAAGTATAAAAATAAACAAAAGAAAAGAGTGAACCTGAAAGAAGAGGACGTCTTGAGACTGAAGACCAGAATTATGGAAGTAGAAGTAGTAATCACCGCGCTTAAATGGCGCGTGAGACCGCCGATAATTGAAAACATGAGTAAGAGTAGACTTGAGAGTGGGTCTCAATTCGCATTCTTGTAACACACTCTCGCATAGTTTCACTTGCTCCGCCACGTACTCCTTCGTTTCTCTACTATCTGGGTCTTCCAGCCTAAATTAGAATGACCCCTATACTTTAGCAAAGATTCCATAAGACCGATTATACGTCTTAAATTTAAAACTGGTCAAATTAATGACTTACTCTCTCTATCCCAGTGAATTGTTAACGTTTGATATTTGAGGTTTATACATGATACAATTAACCTTACTCCCTCTATTTAAGTCCAAGCCCACCATGCGATGTACGTTTTGTAACCTCTATATTTTTGGTTATAACTCATAAAAAATTATGAAATTTTGATATTCTTGTTGTATTTGTTAAGACGAATCAAACAAGATCACATATGACTATATTCTTATTTATATATTGTACACAATCTCGAAGATTCTCTAAATTCTTGAATAGTGTCAAATAGTGTTAGGGTGGGTTTGGACATGAATGGAGGGAGTATATTTTTGTGGATTATACAAATTCCATATAATGTACATACAAATGAGCATGTTATAATGACTTTCGTGTATTAAGTTACCCTATATTTGTTTTTATACTCCTTCATCTTTTGCATTTGTTTTTGTATCAAAATTGAAACGTTAACAATTGACTGGGACAGAGGGAGTATTTGTGTAGATAACACAAATATTTTGTTATTTTTTGAGAAATTTAGTGTTGTTTTATTTAACCTATTTGACCCATTTTAATCTTAGAAGTTTAGGATGGATATATCATTTTAAGAGAGAATTACTCGTATATTAGGTAGTATATATATTCGAGCGAAGTTACTCTTTGTAGTCCGGACTTTACTCGATTTAGTCCAAATTTTTATTTTTAATTTTTTTTTGACAATTTACCCCTACCTATAATTAATCATCTGAAAAAGAAAAGTTAAAAATTAATTAGTGTGGCGGAATTACCGGTGGAGTCGGGGCTAGGTTTTAGGGGCGAAGTGGGGTCGGCGGTGATCGTGGAGTGAGATCGATGACGGTGAAGTTGTGGCGGTGGGGTTGGTGACTGGTGTGAGTGATTAGGGTTGGGAGGGTGGGTGTAACGGTGGGGTTGGGTTGGTACGGAGTCACCAACTGATAGTGACGGGGTCGTCCGACGACCAGCATTCGATAGGGTGGGGATGGGGAGGATTAATTGCCGGCGATGGGGTGTAGTTAGGTGGTGGAGTTGGTAGTTGGTGTGGGTGAGGGAGCTAAGGGTAGGTGTGGTGGTGAGGTTGGGTACGTAGGGATGTAAGCAACGTGAGAAGAAGGGTCGATGGTGGACGATTGGCGACGGATTGATCGACGGCGATCGACGGTTGAATGGGAGGTGTTGACGGTGGGACGAGGGTTGTGGGGTTGGGTGATTGGTGGAGAGAGAAGAATAGCGAGTGAGAAAAATGAAAGGTAATTTTGAAACAAATGGACTAAATCAAGTAAACTCTGGAATGCGCCGAGCACGTCTCTTCGGGTGGGATAATTTCGAATCTCGCAATATTAGGGAGTATATATACGGGTCGGATTGGGTCAGGTCAGATTACTTTGCATCTTTTGGGTCGGCCTATTCGGATTTTCGATTGATATTATTAGATAACAAATTTGGGGTTTTGTCAATTTGAGTTTCGTGTCAAGTTCGAGTTACATTATTTTGATAGATTCAATATTTGGTCGAGTAATTAATGAGGGCTCAGAGTATAATGTTTGGGCATGAATGAAAATCAACATTAAAGGTCGATGATTCTGAAGAATGATACTAACAAGTGTAAAAAGTGAAAAATATATAGGTACCAATGAGAATAATTTAATAGTGAATCTATAAAAAAATTAATAATCTATTTTTATGTTTGATGGTATATAATTTTTACATTTTTTTTTCATTAGAATGTTATCTTTTTTTTTTTCGTGTGTAAATTTTGAACTATAATATCGTAATATTATGATCATGACAAACTTTATTTTATGCTCCGTATGTTTTATATTGATATGACTATATGAGTGCGATTGTATTTTTTGTTTTTTTGGTCTTTTTGTCATGATAATTTTTCGAAATCTTTTGTTTTGAAGAGTCAAAAATATCTAACAGATATCCATTTCACCCGTTTCATCTGAGGATAAAGGCGGCATAACGACAAATGAAATAAAAAATCAAATGGCTGAGGACATGATGTAGAAGATGAATATATAAATAAAAGGATAAGCATATTTAATTTACCCTATCCTTATCAGGCACCTTCTCATTCTTATTTGTAGTGTATAGGTTGATTTTTTATTCTTCTATGGATAAAAACGTAACATTACCATTTTTTACATCGATATAGATAAAATATAACTCAAACCGCTTATTTAGTTGGCTAAATAGTTATATGTTAAAAGTACGTATTAAAAGTTCTATCGATATGCATGAGACATTGAAATAATGTTGCTGTTGACATAGCATCGCTTCCAAAACATACCAGCGGTAAGGATCAGGGACTTTGACGCCAAAGTAATCGTCGACAACGGAACCATCGCGACGAGCGACGGGGTAGTTTAGGTGATCGAGGAAAGCGGAGGCAGTCATGGGAAAGTAAAATTAAAGGAGAATGGAATAGGTGAAAGGTGTAGAGCTTAAGAAAATGAGCGTTGATGTTTTTATAGTAAAGGAGTGATGCATGCATGTTACTCTAGTGACTTTGAATTAGTATATGAGACCATTGGTGGACAAACTAAGAGACGTGTTATCGTGAAACTGGATGCACAATCACTAAATTTATTTGGAACATCGTTGTATATGTACAAAAAGTTTATGATCATCGTTATTATGATTATTGTGACAATTGGATAATCCCTATGATCCTATGTTTCGCTCATTTGTTTATCTATTCTACTTTTGAATAAATCAATCGCTCTAATTGTAGGGTTAGTAGTAATCTAAGAGTGTAGATGTCTTTTACGGGGCTTTCTTGGTTTTTATGTCAAAATAAATGGTAAACATATGACGAGAACGATCGAAGTACATGGTAGCTATTTTTAAATTTCTCATCGTACTCATAAAATACGCTCTCAAATTACCTTTTTATTTTAAAAATGAGTTTAAAATAGTTGTTTTCTTTTTATATATTAGATTATAATTTTATGCTTGAAAATCGATGGAGGGCGGAATAAAATAATATAGGTAGAGGATTTTTGCTTGATGATTGATTAAATATTATTCTAAAATAAATAAAAATATTAGTTTACACTCATTATTAAAATTAAATGAAAAAGTTGAAAATTGTTAGAGGAATCGGAGAAGAATGTTGGGATTTAGAAGGGCAAGCATTATTAGAGACTTCATAGATATTATTTTGGCACTTAAAAGATTCTTTCAATGTGTTGTGTCTTTAAGTCTAAAAAAAGTAGATAAGAGGTCACATAATTTGGAATCTTTCAACACCACTAACAGGAGTATCGATCTACGGAGTATCTATTTAAGAGCCACGCTACATGTATCTTTCATTTTGTCAATAATTCAAGTAGAGTGAGTAACTCAACTACGAAACCAAATACTCCCATCACAAAATATATAGTTCCTTCGTACCCACGAGAATTGAACTTAGATTATAAATATCAAATTTTGATAAGATTATAATAGGAGAATAGAGAATTCATAAAGGATGATTTATTATTGATGATTGTTGTTGTGTTACATAATGATAGTGAGTATTTATTTATAATACTCTAAACCCTAACCCTAAACTTAAACCTACCGTCACCATATTTTGGTAACTATAAAGATATTATTCTAATAATCTTTCTATCTTATTCTCTACGGTATATACAAATATACCATATTCCTTATCAGCAGCTTAGCTTACTAAACTATATAAAAACTCAACAATTTAGACATATGCATATACGTTTGGTTGTATAATTATTGTTTTCTCTCATTACGACATATATAGCTTGACCTCCAAACATTCGTTAATATATGTAGCTAAATTAAAGTTGACGTTGTAAGCCGAACAATAAAAAATAATGGAAATAACAAAGACATACACTACTACAAGAATCATTATAGACATCGGACTTATTTGGCAATAGACATCGGATTCACAACCGATGTTAAGTTGAGTGATGTCTATTGCCGACTAATAGACATCGGATTTACAACCGATGTCTATTTTTATATACACATCGGATTTTTTTGTCTGATGTCTAGTGGGTAATATACATCAGATTTTTGGTAAAAGCCCATGTCTATTCACTTATATGTACATCGGTTTTATTAAAACTCCGATGTGTATTTATTATATATATGTCATATTTTTTAAAACTCTGATGTATATTTGAAGCATATGCATCAGACCTTTTATCTAAAAAAACCGATGTCCTTTTTTTTTTTTTTTATATATATATATGCCAATTGCTTTTTTCCTACCAGCCATTATTCATATAGCTTTCAAGATGAGCATGCTCATAAATAACAAAATCACAACTTGTTCCATTTTCACAAAAAGGACAATCCAAATTCAACAACCAACAAACATAATATGTCATACTTTTATACAACCAAAACATCGATCGTTCACAAAGCCTAATACATTATATATTGTATGGCTAAGAATTAAGATAATAGTCTGCCCATAAGTCCCGAACCTCGTCAAGTTCTTCTTGTGAATATGGCATCTTGTCTTGAAAAAGCTGCAATCAAATAAAGTTTTATCAAATAATGTATATATATGTAATAAAAGAAATAGCTCGTAAAGTTCATCTCTAGCTAATAATGGTGGAAAACAAAGGTTGAGAAAAGACACGGAGCCAAAAATCATATTGGCCACTAGAACATGACAAAAGAGGGGAGAGTCTAGGTTAGAAATTTAAAGATGGACGGAGGAAGTCTTCCTATTATTAGCTAGAAATCATATTGGCAATCAAATAAAGATGGACGGAGAAATTACTGGGCTATCCTACTCCTCTTTTTCTTATATGCTAGCCTATGAAGAAGGGGAAGTCTTCCTATGTCCATTGCCACATGTGTCTCAATCCAACACATCTCCTCAAACACGGCTTGCTCGAGGAGAATCGGTCTCATCCCAACCCTGGTTTATGAGGCATCACATCCTTCGCTTTTACAGTAAGGGAAAAGCTGCTAAATTGTGGTTAACTAGGGTAGTCCTTTAATACTCCGGAGCGTAGTTTCGGAGAAATCTTATAAATTAGCTGCAATATGCTCTTCTTCTTTATTTTATTTTATAAGGACCCATTAGGTTAGCAATTCTGGATCTAGCTAGCTTAATTAACTCGTTTCTCAGAAAATCCAAGACCTAGCGTCATAGCTAGGCCAGACCGATCACATGAGCGCCTTCACTTGCTTAGTTCACTCACACAAGCGCCCTTAGAGGAATTCAGTGCTCAAGGCTCAAGAAAAGAATTTTAACTTTTTATTTTAGTATTAAAACCAAAGACGCATTTCCGGAGCCAGAGCAAGAGTAAGAATTTTTTTTTAAGGCTCATCACTAGGGTTATATCTTAGATCTTTAGTTGCATATAAAATAGGATATAAAATATATAAAAGCAAGCGAAGCATGGTCTTGCTCGAAATCAGTGATGCCAATCCAAGAGCGGTCTTGCTAGAAAAAAAATATAAAAATCAAGGAACCATAGCGTGTAATAGTGGCAAATTTCAACAATGAGAACTAGGACAAAAACAAAGCGGTATGGTCATAAATATAATGATATGTTCAAAACATCAGTGAGAAAAATCTAACCTCTTTGATAGCTATCATCAAAGTAGAACGAGTGACGATTTCAAGCATATATCTCATGACGTAGTAACCGCATTCTACGTCAGTTGGCTGACGAGCACACTAAAACAACATGACCAACAATATTTAACTTGAATCAATAGTGAAAATGTTTTTGACATTTTTTTTGATATTAAAACTACCACTTACTCTTACTCTTCGTAATATGGAGCAAAGTAAATCAACCTTTTCTCTTTATTCATCCAATTGGAAATAAATATTGCTGCTTCTTCGCTATAAAATTAACGTATATATTAAATGATAACTCACTTGAATTTCTTCTGTCATACGCGACTCTTTAAACCTCTTCCATACTTCTGCTTTAAGGAAAGGATATTTCTTTACCGGATCAGTTTCACGAGGCAACTTTCCTTTTTTGTTGGGTTTTTTTGTACACATACAAGGAAGTCAACTTTGACTTAAAGTTTGTCCATGTACTATTAGCAATGGTGATAACTTGCTTCTTCTTTGAAAGTGGAACGTTAAAAATTGTCTGCAAAAAGCAAATGGTTATTAGCAATAAATAAGGGTAAACATTCCGTCCAGAACTGCCCGACATATATTTTAGAAAAAAGTAAACATTCAAGCATACTGATTCAAAAATTAACTGATTCTCGTACAGCTAAATGCTTGAAACATCAATTAGCTACTTTTAAAAATAAGGGTATTTGGCATATTGCTCTCTAATTCATTAATACCAAAACAACCAGTCATTCATTCTACCAATCATTCAGACAATAGCTTCAGTTTTAAGAAAACAGGGACATGAACAGAAAGATATCTCTCTACGGTTACTTATTGATACAAGCGGATGGATATACTGCTACATCAGCAGAAAACTACAGAAACAACTCTATACTATAATGATCGAGTAGCTCCCAACGTTATCTACTTCCTTTGTTCCATTTGATTGTATTCGTTATTCAAAAACCCCGACAAATATATTAGAAAATGTTTTTACCGTACTAGTTTTGAAATTGGCAAAAAGCGCATTCATTACCAAAAGCTTCAGTTTTATTAAAAAAGTTCATACACGATCTCATCTTTTCAAATCTGACTTTTCTGTATCAGATACTTGAAAGAAGCTTAACTGGAAAAAACAAGTAGTTGGCTTTTATAGAACAAAGCTGTTTCCATCCCTCAAACGCAGGAGTGGCTAAACTAAAGAAGTCATCCTTGACTAGGATCGATACGTAATTCGACTGCTTTATCGTTAATATTTTGAATTTAGATTTAGGTCTGGTGCACATGTCACACTAGGGGAATCCCTGTAAAAACGAGACATCAACCTGATATTG
>JAUEKU010183913.1:0-10147 GCA_032274805.1 Gypsophila paniculata | reverse complement strand
CCTCACCTAGTCCCAACGCAGCTCATAGTTCATATTTAACATTATTCAACCCAATATAATAAGTTCATTCTCAATTCGTTTCATACAACCAATTATTTGGCCAAAATATTATTATAATCAATCCACACATATTTTATAAGTTTAATGATCTTAAAAGGTCTCATAATAATCAATAAATAGTATTTAAGCTTAATTTCCTGCATACAAGTCATTCAATTGTTAATCACACTTATTTGGGTACTTACATCTCCCAACTTGGCCAATAATTAATCAATCACCATCAAGCTTAATATATAACATTATTATAGAACATTAAACACACACAAGTCAAGAGGATCGAGTAGTGAACGCCCTACCTTGAGAAATCGCTTCCAAAACCCCTCCAAACCTAGAAAGGCTCCTCAATGAAATCGGTGTCTACAATTAACAAATAACCAACACAATATTACTTAACTAATACTAATTATATATTAAAACATATCAAACTAGAAAAGCCCCAAATTGATTACAAAATCTAGGGTTTGGGTTCAAGTTCATACCAATTAAGAGGAAGAGAAGAGAGCGGAAATGAAGGGCAAGAGGAGGAGGGCTGCGGACGGTCAGCCGCCTGAGCGGAGGCTCGGCCGGAGCACAGTGCAGGGGAGAACGCAGTCGCGCGAACAGTGGAGAAAAGGACGTGCGAAGGGAGTGCGAAAGAAGGGTGGCTCGACGCGACGCCTTGCTGGGGTCGGCCAGCTGCCGCTGGTGGTCGCCGTGAAGTCGGGGAAGGGGTTTGTAGGGGAGATTAGTAGGGTTTTGGAGGTTTCTTCAAATTTTGGTTTTGTATGTGTCGTGTCTGTGTTTGAGTAATGTGTTTTTTTGGTTTTGTGCATGGTTGTGGTTTGGTTTATATTTGTTGTTTTTTTTTGTTTTGAGTTTTGTTTTTCGGTCTCGTTTCGGTCTCATATAGCAATAAATCTAACGACATAATTATATATGTTCGTTAATTCCAAAAATATATTTGATATAATAAATATATAATTATTAAACCAAATATTAAATAATATAAATTAAAATATAAATTACGAAAATACCTAGTATTACAAAATTAATCAAATATTACTGATAATCTTCACTTTGACGATATAAAATCAATCTTTTAAGTAAATTTTTTTTACGTTTGTGGGGTTGATTTTGATTAAATTTTTCTTTATTTAATCAACATTAAATTAGGGTTAAGAGTTAGTGGTGGATGGTGGTTGCAGGACGGCAGGGAGAGTGCTGGGGTCGGGGGGACGGTAGGAGTGGCCAGCGTCGACGTTCGACACCTGTCGGTGGTGGTGGAATAGGTAGCGGGTAAGGGGAAGGGGGCTTGTTTGTGGGTTTGTTTTTTTTTTTAATTAATTACTTCAATTTTTTTGTATTTTTTTTTTTATATTTTTTTATTGAATATCTGATTTTTTTATTAGTTACATTTGTTTGACGAGAATTGAAAATTTAAGAACAGTTATATTATAATTTTTATTTTATTAATAATTATTTGAGGTTGATATAACTTCAGAAATCAAGCTGTGCAAAATTTTTAAAAGAAATGAAGTTGATTTAAAATTAAAAAAATATCAAACAAAAAATAACAATTAAAAAGATAAAATATAGGTGTTGAAAAGAATAAATGATTTCAAAAGAGAAAAAATAGAGTAAATGGAAAAGAGAAAGATAAAGAAAGCAAAAGTGGTAGGGAGAAATGGGAGGGGTAAAATGGGAAAGATCGTGTTGGAAGGAGCAAATGTGGTGTAGAATTGAGCACCGCCCTTTAAGATTTTCGTAGCTTTTATGGCCATATATACCAATGTCGTTTAAACCAAACAAGATTTTACATGAAGTAACTTTATTAATATTGATTATGGTCATTTTATTTGAAAATTCAATAATTTTAGCTGGGCTTTTAAAACCGATACTTACCCGTTTAATTTTTACGTGTAATATATTTATAATTTTAGTTAATTATCTTGTATACAATGATTGATCTATATTAAAATCTAAATCGATCATTAAAATTAACTTGCAATTGCTATTCCATTAACTTATCACTTGAATGTCTAACATGAGAATTACTATACTCTTAATCATAAAGATCATTAAATTGTTGGACCATATTTATGCTAGACTTGTTTAGTTTCGCTATAAATGTTGAAAATATGGTTTTTTTTATTGAATAACAAACCTCAAAAGTTAAGTTTACAATAACCCAGACCTAACGAAATAACAAATGAAAGCCGAAAATATGATCCAAATATATTTTTAAATTGATATATCTTGCCGAAAACCGGAATGAATAATTTGAATTGTATAAAGTATTTGAAACCTTGTTCATTATGAATGGAATCAAAATTAAATTAGGTGTTTGGCCCAATTTCTATACGTACGCATGACAGCCTATCATTGGGCGAGGAGGAAACACATGGATAGACAAGATGGCAACGCGTAAGTGGTTGGGAGAAAGTAAAAGTGAATGCACACAAAGCACAAACAACCAGCTACAAAGAAGGTGAGCTAAGCCCACCAACTACCTCCTATACTGTAGCACTGCAGGTGAGCACGTCAAGTGGAGTCGACGCGCTGACCTGCAGTGCAAGAAATAGTTGGTTGAAAACTTCCACTATTATTCCTGATTTCATGCAGGGAGGTTGTCGTCGCGCAAGTCTGACGGGCAAAACCCCTAAGATGTAGGAGTTTGTTGAGTGAACACCCCCTACACCTAGCTGTTAGTTGTTGTTGGTTGCATGTAAATGCAACGCAACTAACAACAACAAAATGGGGAGTGTGTGACCAAGTCTACAACTAACCCCCACTTTAAGGGGTCAACTCCTTAAAGGTGGGTGCGTGAATGGCATAAGTGGTTGAAGTATAGGTCTTGCGAGCTGATTTGGAGGAATAAGCTAAATGGAGCTGGATGTCTTTAAATACGGGAAGAAGCAATATTTTGGGGATCATCATCACATCATCATCATCAACACCCTCCAAACAATTCACGTACAATAATTCCAGCCACACTCATACCAAAAGCAAATACACAACAAAGCTCCCTTTAATTTCTTCATCTATATTCTGTAAACCTGCCCGTAAACATGCTCGATCGTAATCGTGCTCGTAATTGTACTTTGTAATGCTCTAAACGAACTAGTGGAATATTTGGCAGGATCCAACCTCCCCCACGGGGTTTCTCGCGTCACCAAAATTGTCATGTTATTTCTTATTTCTTCGTTTTCGTATTTAATTATTCGTATATTAACGTGTTCATTAATCCCCTTGTCCTACGCCGAAACGAATAGATCGTCAATATCACATTTTCAACCTAATTCACCCAATGTGCAAAATTTGGCTAAAACACTAGGTTCAACTTACTTAATCAAAATTGATTTTAAAGTATATGAATTTCATCCAAAGTAGAAGAGCTTTATTTTTACAGATATATCCTCTCGCGGATTTTGGATTTCTTATGCTTGAAAAACATAAGGCCTCAAGTTGAGCGATTTCTTTACATTTTTATTTTCAAGATGATTTATCCAATTCTCAACATTTTCATTTCAGATAAATTTTTATACAAAAATTTAAATTTAAATTTATTTTTTATCCACTTTATATCATGTATGCCCTATGTCCCAGTCAATTGTTAACATTTCAGTTTTGATACAAAAACAAATGCAAGAAATGAAGAAGTATAAAAATAAATATAGAGTAATTAACTTAATACACAGAAGTCATTATAACATGCTCATTTACATGTAAAATATATGAAATTAAATTTTTATGATCCACAAAAATATAAGGGTTATTTGCATCATGTGTAAACACTCAAATATCAAACGTTTACAATTCACTGGGACGAAGGGAGTATGTCATAAAAAAAACTTTAAGCTACATTATTCTAATGCAGTAAGTCTCTGGTTAGACGGTCTTATTTTAAGTTATCATAAGACCATCTTAGAAAGGGTTACAATTAAATATTAATTGGTTACAAATAATATTAAAATGGTAACACAACAAAAACAGTTACTATACATGATTAAAGGGATAGGAAATATATCAAATTAGGTACTACGATAAATGATTACTACTACAAATAAAAACGTTACCAAATTAATAAGTGGTCACTATCAACTATATATGTAATGTGGTCTTATATAAGAATTTGTGATTCTAGATTATTACTACGTATATATTCCCTCCGCCCCAGTCAATTGTTAACGTTTTAGTTTTGATACAAAAATCAATGCAAGAAATGAATGAATATATCAAATACAGAGTAACTTAATACACAAAAGTCATTATAACATGTTCACCTACATGTACGTTATATTAAAATTGTGTAATCCACAAAAATATAACGGTTAATTCTATCATGTATAAACTCTTAAATATCAACGTTAACAATTGACTGGGACGGAGGGAATACATTTTACTTTTAAATTTCACCGTCAAATCTTTAAATTTCACACATTTGACTACAAAAACTCCTTTATACAATAACAAAACTTGACGAAGTCATTGCACTCTTTGTTAAAACGGGTGTAAAGGGTATCATGGTCATATCACATTGAAAAGGACAAGGACTAGCATAGCATTTTTGGGCCATTATAAACTAAAAACAATTTCTAATCACAAAATTTGACACTTCTATAAACAAAATATTGATAAATTTATCTAGCCACCATAAAATAATCTACAATATATGTGATATGTCCCTTGAGAGCATAAATCATTAACTAACAATAACAAAGACATGTTGACAAGTCTCCCACTAATTCTATGACATGCATCAAAAGACCTAAGTATTTATGTTGCGTCTAATTTACCCCTTTAAAATCATCTTATATAAATCTTCACCATTTCATATATACGGTCAAACATCCAAATATATTTATTCCCAAACCTTGAAAAAAAAAGGTCTTACGAAAAGACCTACATCACCAAAATGGAAATACATTTCCAACAAAACCATCACAAATTTCAAAACGAAAAAATTACGAATAATATGAATACTATTCAGGTGAATAAAGTCACAAATATTAAAGGGGAAAGAAAATCAGGTAGAGGCAAAAATAAATTTCTTGGAGTAAGGCAAAGACCAAGCGGAAGATGGGTGGCCGAGATCAAAGACACCACCCAAAAAATTAGAATGTGGCTAGGCACCTTCGAGACAGCAGAAGCAGCGGCTCGTGCTTACGATGAGGCGGCTTGTTTGCTTCGAGGATCGAACACCCGAACCAACTTTGTTGACACTCAAGTGTCTCCTAATTCTCCTATTGCATATAGGATCAAAAACCTCCTTAAAAACAAAAAGGTAGAAACTCAAAAGCCTAACATTTTTAACAACAGTATTGTTGCAATAAAACCAACAAAACCTATCTCAACTTTTTCACCTTCTAGGATCAATAATCCCTTTATTTACCCTAATAACTTAGTTTACACCAACAACATTGGTAACAATAATGATGTCAACCTCCTCACTAACAATATTGTGCATGGGAATGTTGGTAATTATTTTGTCAAAGATCAAACATGGGTTACTTGTGGTGGTGTAATTAGCCATGAATTGAGTGGATTTGTAGGTAATTATACTAATTATTATGATCAATTAGGACCATATTCATCGTTTCAAAGTGGAATACTAAACAAATGTGACACTAAGCCTGAATTAGACAAATTAAGTTTAGGCCATGAAATGTTGGAAAGTATGCCAAAGGATGATCATCAAGTTATGCCACCAATGATGGCGGCCGAGTCGTCGTCGTCGGAGTTTGAAAGATTGTTGTTGGAGAAGGAGATGATGATTTCGACATCATTTTATGCAGGGAACAATGGTGTACAAGAGCATGATTTTTCTCATGATCCCATTTCTACCTTTTGGGATTTTCCACCTCTTTGTCCATCCTTTTGCTCATTTTGACTTCTTAACTTAATTTTTATTTTTGTTACTACATTTTTCTTCCTTGTTGATTATTTCTTAGACTTTTGTTTAAAATTTTATTTTGAAAATTAATATACTATGATAATTTTCTTAATATAAAAATATAGTTTGATCCACGAAAAGTGATCGATGAGGCTGAAAGAAAACTGTTTTGGCTGATTTATGTTTGGATGATTTCTTGATAAAATTATATTTATGTGACAAAGTATACATATAATTCATACTTAGCTTATTGTCAAAATAGAGAGACACATAAATAACTAAAATTGATGGAGTTATAATAAATTATTACCATAGCTTAAGCTTTAGAGTATTAATCCTACGTAGTGTTATATATTATATATATTTTCTCCGTTTCATTCAATTGTATAAGTTATGATTAAAATATTTTTTAAAAAAATAAATAAAAATGTATATAATTTAATGGAACAAAATAAATATTGAATAATAAATTAATTACTGTTGGCACCAAAACCGAACGAAATACATAAAAGAAATTGATATTTTGTGTCCCAAACATCACACCCTTAAACAAAAGTCCGTCAATGATATTGAATGGAGTAAAGCTCCAATACATTTGCCTTCGTTTGTCATTATATTACCCCATTGTATCGTCAATCGTATAACTGTAGAATTAAAGAGGATTACTCAGTGAAGAGTAAGTCTTATAAAAGACAGACTTTCACTAATAAAGTGAAAGACGAGTTTATAGATGCGTAAAGGTGACCACATTTAGGTTGATCGTGACAATTATTAACTAAAACGTGACCACTTTTATATATCTAAATAATAGTCACATTATACTCAATTATGGTTACGATCAATCAAAATGTGGTCACAATTTATGTATCAGAAACTCGTCTATCATGTTAGACGGTCTTTTATACGACTTTTCCCCCAGTGAATTACTCCCTCCATTCAACTCCATTTTGTACACTTCTTTTTTAACACTATTCATGAGCTTAGAGAATCTTCGATATTCCGGCCAATATATATGTGAAAATATAGTCATGTGTGATTTTGTTTTATTCGTCTTCTTAAATACAATATTAATATCAAATTTTTATAATTTTTTATATGTGTAACTATAGATATTATCGTTGCAAAATGTGCCTCGGCAAATGTGAAAATACATATGCACAAAATGGAGTTGAATGGAGGGAGTATAATCTTAGCTCATGGGTGTCACAGAAAAAAACTTTTAAGGAAGGGTATCTTGAAAAATCCTTCAAAATTCAAGAATACTGTTTGGGCCAAATTTTAATCAAACTAGGAAGTAAAGCCATTGGGCCAAGTAGGAGCTTTGGAAAGGGTTTAGGAGATACAAGCAATTGGGCCAACAAAGAACAAATGGGCCAGTAGCTACAAATAAAGGGGGAGGTTAACCTACTTCAGCAGTCAAGAGGGAGGACCAAGTCCATAACCATCCTATTCCTCAGGGGGTCAGCGCATAAAACGCGCTGAGGAGGTTGATGACCTAACGACTCCTAAGAGGGGTTGACATTTAAGGGGAAAAACGTCATGCATCCGTAATATCATACTTCATTCATTCACTGACATCTCAAGCATTTTTCTCCTGAATTACCTGAGAAGCACAAGCACCATCTCAACAAAAATACCAAAAATATATTACTCCCATTGTACTTTGTAATCACCGAATAATCTTTAGTGGAATAGTTGGCAGGATTCAACCTACCCCTGCGGGTTTTTCCTTACTTCTAAAGGGTTTTCTCGCGTCATCAAATCGCTTTGTGTCCTTTTCGTTTATTGTTTTTCTACGCACATTACATTCTCTATATTCAAATAGTTATCACGCCACTCAAGTAGATCATCAATACCCCTCTCACCAAATTAAACTAATCCGGAAAATTTGGCTAAAGTAATTGGCACCCACCGTGGGGTGGTGATCTAACTTCGCGCCTACGCTAGCACGCTCAGAAGTCACGTCCATTCAATCTTAGACCATTCGAGAACAGATCAGCATGTCTGGATACGACGTCGAAGCTTAGTCCGTCCACATTGGGAGTTCAAACCACAACAACTCTCATTTGGAGCTCAACCTCAAAATTGCCGAAGCCCTGTTAGAAGCCCTGAGGAACGAGGTTGCAATCATCAGAGATCATTCCGACAGCATGAAGGAGGCTCTGACCAGGGAGACCGACAATCTGAGGAGGGAAATGACAGCGCATATGCAGTCCGTCGCCACCGTGGCCCTGAAGCGGCATGAGCGGGCAGGTTCGAGAAGAGGTCGTCATACATCTCGACATGGAGGGGTTGGCTCACGGTATCCACGCTACTCCTAGAAGCCCTCACATCCCGAACTACTTTGCGCTGGTGATGCGTCTATTTCGCATCATCTTTTGACCCTCTTTTTTCCCGCTTTTCAGTTAGATATTGAGGTCTTTTTAGACTTATTTGCATTGGCTGCGATTCTCTTGTCTTGTGCTACTCGTGGTATTTTGGGTCCTTGTGCAGGGAATGTAGCGAATCACAGTCTTTTGGAGCCATTTACGAGTACATTTGGGAATCATAGAGTCAAGAGCGGAAGACGGACCAAGGAGACATGATTAAGTGAAGGTTGAAGATGTTCTGTGACCAAAACCCGACTGGTTATGATGGCCGAAACCGGCCAGTTCAGGTCGGACAAAGGATGAACAAAAGACACAAAAACCGACCTGTTCTGCACACTGAAACCGGCCGGTTCACCTCAAGCAAGGAACGGAGCACACACTAGCAAAGTTTGACATGCAAAATCGGCCAGTCAACTTAATGCACTAAACCGACCGGTTTGGCCCCTCTGAACCGGTCGGTAAATCCAAATTCTGTATAAGTGTTAGGTTTTTAGAATTAAAACATATCTCTTTCATTATTGTTTTACATTCATCTTCATTCATCTTCTCTCATTAGTTCTGCATTAGGGTTTCATAGTTTAGTTTTAGTTTTCGCTTAGATTCACTCTCAAGTTTTCATCTTCAATCCCGTAGATTCAAGACGGTATTCTCTATTTCAATTTGTAAGTTTGTAATCGTTCTACTTTATTATTAATTCAATCATTCAGTATTCAATATGTTTTCTTATTATGATTCAATTGTTATATCCCTTTTAGTTATTGTTGTTATTGTTACCATGCGTAGCTAATTCCTTTCTAGGGTTAGGGTCGGCATATGACTTAGGGTTTGTATGAATCTTGTGAGACATTGCTTATGGTCTGATTGCTTGCTATGCCTTAATTGTCTTTGCTGATAGTTTGTACACCTATCAGCGTTGTCTAGTTCCCCTTGACCTAAGATCGAGAGCCTGGTTAGGGTAAGACTAGCTCATAGCAATCATTAGGTTATCTCAATAAGTTACGAGAGCCCGTTGTGAGACTTCTTAGGTGTCCTTAGTTCTGAGAAGACTGGACTTATACCTTTAGACCTTAGCAATTGTCGAGCTAGAATCGTTATCCCCGCCGTTATATGGTCGACCCGTCTGACCCTAGATTTTTCTCAATTTGATTTATTATCATCTTTTTAATCTGCTTTATTAGTTTAGATACAATCTTTTTTCATTCTCGTCTTTCAGAATAGACTTTACTGCGTAGACAGATTAGATAACCTGTCTCCCTGTGGATTCGATACTCTGCTTACTACTAGCTATTAGTTAGTAGTATTTGAGTTTATTTAGATAGGGTGATACGACTTATACCCGCATCAGCTGGGCAAAGGCGAAGGACCACAGGCTAACCCTACTCTGGGCACACCAGACGGACGAGCTGAGCGCGTAGTAACTCAACAACCCATCGTGACTGACACGTCACGCCGAGCTGGTAATGAGACACGCTCAGACCAAGCACGTACTGACTCACTCTTTTTGCAGATGATGCACTTGAGCAGCGCCTAAAAGAGTTGCAGGACGGAATTAACAATATCACGGGAGTGCCGCGCCCGCTCGAGAAGGCCGCAGTGACCAGCTACGCTGACTCCCCATTTGCCGACTCTATTTCTTTTGGTGGATATACCAAAGAGGTTCAACGTACCCACGATGAAACTTTACAGTGGAAGTACCGATCCGTACGACCACGTTGCTCAGGGTTTCGGGTCCACGCTGAACGGGCCAGCCCTCCTCTGGTTCGTGAACCTTCCCAACAATCCAATCTCCACCTTTGCGGACCTGGTGAACGCATACAACGCGCAATTCGCAAGCTGTCGGAAGCCT
>JAUEKU010183902.1:0-10148 GCA_032274805.1 Gypsophila paniculata | reverse complement strand
TAAAAGTGGTGTGGCCCAGAAATCCTACGTGTCAAAACTAAGCTACATAGGTAGTAGCTCACCATTGCGGTTGCTCTAATTTCCCTCTTTGTAATAGTTGACGCAAGTTTCGTAAAATGATGGCAATCCCCACAAATCCGTAAATTCTTAATGATCCTGATGGGCACCCCCGATGGCAAACTCATGACCCCGAAAGCCAACGGTAGCTTCTCACTATGATGCCTCAGCAGCCCAGCTTTCCTGATCTCGTCCACGCCATGAGCATCATGCTCAATCTCAGCCTTATTACCCAATTTCTCCATCTCTTCCATTAATTCCTCCAACTTGGAATATATTTCAACGATTTGAGGATGTTCCCTCTCCCCTGCCATGAATGTATGCACCTCGTGTTTGAGCTCTATCCAACTTTTACCCCGTTCCTTCACAGCTTCGCTATCCTTTAGTAGCTGTCGTGACATAGCAACCCCTTTCCATTTTTTGTTTGCTGCATATTTATTTGAAAGCAGCACGATGTTTCCTCTATTTACGGGTTCAATTTCAAACAAATGCTTAGCCGCAATCTCAGCCAATTCAACGTTCCCGACTGTTCTACAAGATCCCAGAAGAGAACCCCACATAGCAACAGTCGCTTCAAATGGCATAGTCTTTATCACATCATACGCATCTTGAACAAACCCAGTACGACCGAGAATGTCAACCAAACACGAGTAATGGAAAACATTTTGTTGTATGTTATGCCTTTCCAACATAAGACGAAAGTATTTCCTCCCCTCTTCAACTAGTCCCATATGACCACAAGCAGACAACACCGAGAGATACGTAACATCATTTGGGACCAATCCCTTCTGCTGCATCTTCTCGAATAGAATACTCACTTGGAGGCATCACCCATGTCTAGATAAACCCGAGATCATCACATTCCATGAAACAAGGTTCTTACTTTCTTGATCAGAAAATACTCTATAGGCTTCTCTGACAGCTCCACATTTGGCATACATATCTATAAGCGACGAAGACACGTAAACACTGCCAATGAAACCAGACTTCTGTAAAACAACATGCACTTGATTCCCTTGATTCAAAGCAGTAAGGCCTGCACAAGCAGTCAAAATAGACGAAAGGGTAAACGGGTTTTGATCCAATCCCGCAGCTTGAGCTCTAAGGTACAATCTCAAACCCTCCTCATAAAGCCCATTTCGGACAAAACCCGAAACCATTGAACTCCAAGTCACATCATTCCTCTCCTCTAAGCAATCAAAAACACAAAACGCCGCCCTCATAAAATTACATTTCGAATACACATCAAGCAAAGTTGTCCCAACATACGCATTATCGTCTAACGCTTTCTTAACAACAAAAGCATGCAACTACTGACACTCGAAAAGCGCACACTTTGCTGCACAAGCACAAAGCACGCTAGACACGGTAAACTCACTAAAATCAAACTGCTGTCTGTGCATATCAACAAAAAGCGAAAGAGCATCATGGTAACGCGCATTCTGAGCACGCTCTGATGAGTGTATTCCACGAAACTAAACTAGGTTCAGGCATTTTATCGAACACCTTACGAGCAGGCAAAAGCAGGCCACATTTGCAATACATGTTTATAAGCATATTGCTTGTAAGTGTATCAGACCATAAACCGACTGTAAATAATTGAGCATGGCACGATTTGCCCGCGACTATTAATCGATTTCTTGCACAATATTGAAGTACATTGTGCAGATACTTAATCACCATATTTTCCCGATTTTTTTACGTTTTTATTTGCAGTACTCAGCCAGATAATCAGATTCTTCACGTTCCGATATTCGTACTAAACAAAGTAACAAAAGAGACAAGAATACATCCGTTAAAATGTTTGCGTTTTTCCGTTACTAATTTAACTTGTTTATTAAAATTAGTCATTGAGATTTAAATTCCATTAAAATTATACTTGTTCAAGTATGTTTCTTTTCATTTTTTTAAAATAAGGGAGGGTTCAAACATGTGACCTACGGCCATAGCATCCCCGTCTTATACATTCTTAAAACTATCTAGTGACCACTATCATTTACCATTTACCATTTCGACTGTTACTTAACCCATCAGCAACATTTCACTAACCCGAAGTACCGCCTAACATAGCCCGAATCATAATGACCAAGCCCATTACGGAAATTGATGAGGGTCTTCTTCTAGAAAATTTAACAATTGTCTCAAGTTCGGTGGCGAATTCAGTGAAAGCGTCCGAACCAATGTCCAGGAGGGTAACTTTAAAGCTACTCAATGTCAAAGTTGCACCAGAATCAAATAAATCATTATCTTGAATAAAACTTGCAAAAATGAATACAAGAAAAATCTCTCACGGAAACCCAAAGGAAGAAATGGAGAATGACATGGGGAATGCTTCAACTACTTCTAGAGAACCGCAATTTACAGTTTACAACATACGTCTGTGACTGTGAGTCTGTGACGTCCACATAATAAAATTCATCAATAAATAAGCACTAAATTGGGAAAGACGAACAATCAAACCCAGCTTAGCTTGAAGCAAAGCACTTGAGGGCAATATAGTCCATAGCGCGTAATGTGTGAAAGATTCAGTAACTTGTACAGTGGGAAAAGTATAAGCCCTACAAAGAATTCCACAAATCTATAAGCATTGCCCCATGCGCTCTCTGGTTACCTCCAGCCAGCTGATCTCAAATCCATAAGCATTTCCAAAAACTAACGATGATTGCTCGTTACTTGATGCCCTTTTCACTGTAAAGTGCCAGCTGGGGGAGCAAATGGACTGACAACACATGGCTACAACAGATGCTAACATTTGCCTCGCAAAAAATACAGGAAAAGAAGAGGACAAAACTGCCGGCAGTTTGCTCAAGGGCACAGGACACTATCAACACGCTCTTTTAAGTTTACAGTCATGTACACAAGTCGACATCTTGCGTTCGGACTGAGCAAGAATCACGAAGCTGTAACAGATCGGACACTGCTTCTTCCTAGACCCAAACCCAATCCCAGTGGAGCCTCGTTTGTTGTTCCGTGATTATGTTGATGGTTACAATGAGAATGGGCATGCACGGTTTGCAAATTGGGGTTCGGAGTATTGATGTTAAGACTTACATGACCGTTACTGTGAGTTTGATGAGAATGCACTAACCCAGTTTCTGAACTGGAGCCGTTTCCGATAGGCAACTTGGCAATTCCTTCGTCATCACCTGATTCTGCAATGCACTCCACATCTTCGTTGAAGCCACCAATCAAAAAATCTGAGCAGTTCTTACGCGATCCATGATCATAAGGGTTTCTAAATCGACCACCAGGACCTTTCAAATAACTGTAACGCATAGCATTTGCCATTTCATTTGTAGTAATATTCCGAGATATCTGCCAAAGGAAAAATACATAATTCATAAGCATTACATAATTGCAGTCTGCCATGAGGCCCATGACAACTACGAAAAATAATCCTCAGGAAATCTTATCCTAACATCCTATCCTACAGGAAATCTTCTCATATAAAAGCACGCTGCTCCTATGATGCAGTCCTCCATATGCTTAATAACATCCTATCCTACAGGAAATCTTATCCTAAAGGAGAAATACATGAATCAAGTTGCAGAAATAGAAGTTCCAATGTAGATAAATTACTTCGGCCCTCTTCAGTCAGATAGAAATCCCTTGAGCATTTATGCATACGAAGATGAGACTAGTAGGAGTTGAACTGGGATGGCTAAGAGTAAAAGACACCCCTCTCTCCCCCTGGTGTTACACCATTGCCTAGCTGAAGAATGCTCCATACATGACCTCAATAAAAGGGCCTAATTTTAGATCAAGCAGCTAACAACAGTAGTGACTGCATATTTGCAATAATTATATGCTTAGACGATTGAGAAGAATGGCAAATCTAGCCGCCTAGCCCCGAAACAATACTTTCATATACAAACACTAAACTAGAAACATGCACTTCTCAAAGACGGGCAAATAGTTTTGTGGCACGGGTCTCGATGGAATATTTTACAATACTAGATCACCGGGAACAAAGCAGATGTTCGGCATAAGCAAAAAAGATGAAACCACACCTGGGAAGGTTGAACAATTGTTAAGATCGCCACTCCAAAAAAAAAGGAGAAAGACAGCAACCAGAAATGATATAGCCCCAGCATGATGAGTACCAGCATGGTTTAGCCAGGCTCCAAAAGTTGACGGAGCCATCGGATCAGATACAATTCCTGAGATCATCAACAAACAAAAAGACAATATATATGTGAAGTGATACGCCACGCCCCTTAGAAATAAAAATCAAGTCCAAACACTAAAAGACTGATAATAACATACTTATAAGAGTTACTAAACCAGTAATTAGCATAGCAGAAACTTCCAGCACAAGAAACATGAAGTCCCATTCGTTCCTCTGTATCAACAAAGAAGAATACAAGTAATAAGTAGCTAAAAAGATATATGTACATCAATACTACTATTAACCTCGGTGCCTCCAGCACTCCTGACTAGAGTAAGGTAAGGGACTAAGCCACTATGGGGTACTGTCTACGGAAACTTGTAGAGAAAATTGCAACAAGAGTTCACTCAATCTCAACTACATAATGATGTAAGAAGCACCGAGAGATTAGTAACACAGCCGTCTTTATTCCTTCGTATTCAAGAGCTAAATAACATTTGGTTTCATTGAAATGTAAACAGCTGACAAGATGCTAATGACAAACGATATCAATGACAAAAACAGTATCTATCCCATATGAGAAGAATATGCGACTTTGGCACAAGCAAAGTCACGTAAGCATCTTATATATACAAGAAAGTAACTAAAAAGCACTAGCAATAGAACTGCATGCAATACTAGAGCAGTATGAGGCATGTTCCAAACATCATAAGATAGTGATCCAAAATTCTCCTCAGGGCCAACATCATAGACATGGATACACAAAAACAAAACTATATTACTTTGATACACAAAAATATAACTATATTACCTTGCCAATACAATTAGAAACCCAAGGGCAGTGGTGATCAAATTGCTCGACACAACGATCACAAGTGGAACAATGTTTTGCACGAAGAGGTCTCACAATCTACATACACAAAATGGAAAGAGCAAAATCAGAGCAGATGGCCGAAAACCGCTACCTTAACCACTGTGAAATAAACCACAGTTTTATACCTTGCACGTAATGCAGAGTTGAGACCAGTTTCCAGCCAGCAAAGCAGGATTGTCTGTCTCAATCTTCAGAAGAGGATCCTGCGGAAAGGAGGCAAAATACTATCAGCTCACTGCAAACACATAACAACCAGAAGAATATTTCTAAAGAAAAAGTAGACAACAAAAAAGAACAATTATTCATCTTACATCATCCTCATGTTCTGAGCATCATGTACATTCATTCTAATAAAACCTGGATCTTTTCTGAAACAAACACAAAGATAAGACGATAAGACCAAAGCCTAAATATTTTCCAAATGAATAGGAAAAGGAATCCAATAAGAAAAATTATAAAGTCAAACCCCATCATACAAAGGAATTCTCTACCACCCCCCTTGCCAACGTAATATTTCTTCAATCATATACTTTCAATTGCCTTTATCCATGTTTTCTAAGCACTTCCCCTAGCTCTCACGATCTTCTCACTTTCTACCTCTTCAAGCCTCCTAAAGCACCTTAGAGCATCTCCAATGGTGTGAAATATAGAGTCTCTTGAGTTTTTAAGAGAGTCTCTTACCATTGGAGAGGAAAAATAGGGAGACTCTCTTAGTTGAGAGACACTCTTGGAAAAAAAAAAAAAAAGCAAACAATTACATTAATGTACATATAAAGAAGTGTATGTCAAACCTTATATTAAATATAGAGTGTTATTCACTCTCTTATAAAAGTGTGAAAAATTGAATATAGACAACTTAATATTTAATAAACTATGGCAATAGGCCAAAGCCCATGGTCAAACTTGGAGAGCATTATCACTTGACGGACATTAGCTTGAAAGGCTTATGTGGCACTCTAAAGTGACTCAAGGGAGTCTCTACCGTTGGAGATGCTCTTAGGGGGCTAAGGCGACATCCCCTCATTATAGGTACAAAAAAGAACTCCTATATTTATATTTTTAGTCACGTGTGGACAAACTGAATACTACAGTGAATAGTAGCGCTCCATATGTTACCTGCTACATCTGTAGAACATAACAAGTCCTCCAGAAGCCAAGAAAACCCCTAACCATGCAAAAAGGCCAAAGCCCATGGTCAAACTTGGAAGCTCCGAACCTACAGACACCATTAAAAGTAGACAGATGTCAATACTCATACCACAGACAGAATTATATTTTACCAAGTGATGAGGAGATTTACCCAAAATGACTGAATGTGTGTATAACACAAGTAGAAGCAATATCATAAATCACAGCAAAGGAGCAAGCCCCAGTTTTGAAAGCTTCCCAAGTCGGCCATTTGTATCCCAGCGTTTGTCAAGTAACCTTCGAGCGTTTCCCTGCGCCAGTAACACGTATCAGAAAGTATGCAAGTTAGACTGGTATACTACAAATTAACGAAAGGGCATACAGCAAAACTAAAAGACCATAAAAAGGAGCCTACACTCAAGTAGACAGTATGATCATATGTATAAATCAGCACAAGATAAGAAAACACGTGCATCAAACTGAGTAGTGGAGAAACAGTGGAGTCACATGTAGAACTCCGTAGAAGTTTCAGAAAGTAGGTTTTACTTTACAGAGTAAAACTCAAAAACTGTAGAAGTTTCAGAAAAGATTAAATCATTTCAGTGTCAGCTACGGCACTCTATAACAATCTTATCTACTAAAGAGCGGCCAGAGATTGCCCATTCATTCCAATCATTCAATCCACATTAAAACTAATAAATTCATCTTACGAATCAAAATCATTTAAATTCTATAAATTCAAGTATATTCAACAGAACAACCGACCAACAATAGTCCCTCTTTGTTCACAACAAACACAATTAAACTCAGATAACTAAGCAGAAAAAACAGCTGTATCTAGCAACCACTGAACAAATATAACTCTTATACAGAAGGCTACTCAATAGAAAACAGCAATCTCGTCATCAGCCAATTAATCATCACGCGGTAGAGAAGAAGAGGAATCAAATCAATTCGGTAAAATGGAATATGGAGCACCTACCAGGAAAAAAGCAACTTGTCTGTGATTCTTGTCTGAAGCCAACTGTGCAGGAGTGAGGCCAGTGACATCCGTCACGATTAAGTCTTCTTTCTTTCCAGCCTGTACTAGAACGGCGCATGCCTCCATGTTCCCTCGAATGGCAGCCCAATGGAGAGGCGTACAACCTAAAATCATCCAATTTAAGCAAGGATACTTTTTCCAGATAATCAAATAACAAGTAAAAATAACATATTTTCACAAAAATGATTTCGTAAAACCAATTCAGTACACCACGATTACCTTCATTGTCTTGCCGTCCTCGATATGCATCCAGAAACAGAAGAAGACGAATACAATCAGCAAAGCCTTTGTATGCTGCCCTACAGTTTTTCAGATTAACAATTAAACACAAGTTTGCTAAAGCTACTGAACGGTACCATTCGCAATTAGAAAACAATCACACTTCACAGTCTACGTCTCTTGCCAATAACAGAAGAATCATACCCATTTTCATATACATGTTACTACCATTCCTTTTTCGGTTCATTTAAGCATCATATGATATGCATTACTTTACGCAAATGGCTTCAAAAAACGATAGATAAACATGATCAATCGTTTTTTACAAATGAAGTACAAACTCCTTTGGGAGGTAATTTTCAGATTCAATGAGAGCAAGTAGTAACAAGGACGAACCAAATTAGGAATTAAGAAAACCACGAGATAGTAAGAACAAAGACAGTCCAACATGACAACTAAGCTTCACCAACAAATATGTCAGGTCAGCTTCAGCTAAAGCTGAGATGCAAAGAAAAGCAGATGTAACAAGAGAGGTGATTAACAACAGCAGTAACAGACCAAATGAAAAGCAAGCTAAAACAACAAAGTACTGTGTGTGTGTGTGTGTGTGTGCGTGTGCGTGCGCATGCGTGCGTGCGTGTGTGTGTGTGTGTGCGAGAGCGAGGGGAGGGAAGGGGACGGGAGGGGGTGCATATGACTACAACTAAAATTGACTATTAAATAAACCAATGTGTGTAATTATACCAGTGCAAAGGGCATCTTCCATCATTATCTGGAGCATCTGGATCAGCATTCCATTTCATGACCATGTGATAAAGAAAAGCTGTCTGACCAAATTGAGCAGCAACATGTGTTGGCTGCAATCATTCACTTGTCGTTACAGATTACAGCTATGAAGCGTAAAACAGAGACAAATAGGTAATAGCAGATTAAATAGTAGGATGAAAATAAGAAACTGAACACCAAAAATTACAGATACGTGTTGCTTCTACAAAAGAGTAACGAAGACTAAGCCCAATACAATTCTTTAAACAAGGCAGTTTCATAATCTCATCCACGGCACTTGAACCTACAAGGTTAAACTGCACATACTATAGAAGGCAAGGCACCTTGTCGTACCATCGGGACAATGTATTTCATGATACTTGATAACAAAGGCCAAACTAAGAGATTCAACTTTATATGGTTGTGTGAAAATAACTCAGGGACGTCCTTTGCCCTAAACAAACATAGAAACTGGTACCAAATTTGCATTTTATCGATACATTAAAAACTCCCTCTTATATACTTAAAACTTGGACTTTTATCTTAGACTTATACAAGCGTTATTCAAATTGAAATCACCTTAAAAGCGCCCAAGACCTTGTTCAAATTAGTCATAGGACAGGGGACATCACATATTAAATCAGCTGGATCACATACACAAGCAGCAACACATGTGATAGCAGACGCAAATTTTCAATATTCCCAACAAATAAGCAGGGCAACCTGATAGCCGTTCATATCAGCAACATCAACCCGAGCCCCCTCCTGCATAAGAAGCTCGGCAACCTGGATTGCACCTAGTACAGCACTCCAATGTAAAGCTGTTTGTCCAGTATGATCAGCTGCATTCACATCTCCACCATGCTACATAATTGAGAAGGGGGAGAAATGAAGGAAAAAAGTTAATCGATAAAGGCCATACTACAGAAAAGGATAAATCTTCAATTTTATATGTGATGCAGCAACAACCCAAAACAGGTAAAAAAACAAGTGAAAAAGGAAACATAAACTAGTGTCTTAGGGTAGGACGGAATAAAATGGAATATGTAAACGAAAAGCAGATGTAGTAGTACAATGACCTATGTATTTACTAATAATGCAAATGACTGTAATTGTCAAACTAATCGTGAGTTCTGATTGACAAGGTAGCAGGCGAAGATATTTCGCCACGGAAACATGGCAACTCAAAATGCATGATTAATGAAAACTAATACAGCTCGCGATCTAATATAACTCCCACACATGAAACATATTTAAAAAAGAACATACAACAATTGGTAGAAACAGAATAAAACGGAATACTTCAACACATATGAGGCGGGGTGATAATAGACCTCGAGAATGAAACGAGCAGCAGAGGTGCGATTCTTAAGAGCAGCCTACTGCAGGGCGTAGTAACCAAGGCCATCAGGTTCAGTGACCGAACAACCTTCTCTCTCTACCAATCTCTCTAACTTTTGTATGTCCTCGTACGCGGCTGCAGTATAAACATCGTCTCTAATACTCACCGAGGGTGCCGACAGTTTGCGGTTAATCTCTGACGGCATCGTTTGAGTATAGAAAATTGGATTGGAATTGATTGGATTGAGATGAGATTCTGAGTTGATTTTAATTAGGGTATGTGAATTGGGGAGGTTTGAATGAATAGGGAATTAGGGATTTGATTTATGGATGGATGGATGGATGATTGAACCAGAGTTTAATCTCCTTTATTTCATGTCTCACCCTGACTTTATTCAAATGGTTTTGTAATTTGACCTGGTTTCTATTTTGAGATAATCGGATTCATTTCACCATCAAGCAAAGCCTACTTGTGTTTTTTTGCTTCTTTTTTCCTACTGGTGTCCGTGTCCTCCATATGGGTAACTCCTCGCCTTTATCATTTTATATATAAAAGAAGGGTTGATAGCAGCTGACGTGGCAGCATGACAATTTAGAAAATAAGTTTTCCTGCT
>JAUEKU010183881.1:0-10149 GCA_032274805.1 Gypsophila paniculata | reverse complement strand
TGACCTTTGGTGACGAACTTTGATTTTGCATCGGGATGAATGTCATGCCACATTTCAAGCCATAGCTCTCGCATTACGACTGGAGATCTGACCATATTCCTGTGATTTACTGTGTGCAAACAACGTCAACCTATGAACAGTTCCCGATAGGACGCTTTTCGTTACATAAAAAAAAAGATATTTAGAGTTATTGTGCTCTGAGCTGAGACAGAGTCAGCAAAAAGTTACTTCCAACAGCCCACTTTCTGTTGTTATACTGAACTTTGTATTTATCTATTTTTAGGACTTACGAGTATTTTATGAGACTTGTTTAAATTCACAAAATCATAACTAAACTACAAAAATGCTGGATCTTCTAGTAGGTTAACTCTTAGTTTCGAGTGTACTAGAGCTGAAAAGGTACAGGCTTAAGTTGCTAGTACATGAAATGAAAAAAGCATTGTACCAAGGATTTCATACATTTGTCAAGCTCCCATACGGCAGTCCTCCTTTCGGGAATGCTCTCGGAATCTTCATAGTATGTTATGTATTTGACTTTTGGTGACCTTGTCATGTTAGGAACTATGTCAGTTCCAAGTTGGTGCATTACATTCAGCTCAACCTGTACATCTGTTCCATCATGCTCTGACTACAGTAATGCAGCAGAAGCAAAGCAATTTAGGCCTCTTATGTAGAAAGAATTGATAGCCAGAAGCCTGACAAGTGCTAATAAAAGTCGAGCAAAAGCAGGTCCAGAAGAGATAGAGAACCTCCAGGACTCATGAGAATCAAAGCCTAGTTAATGTCAGTGGTGATATGGGTCAATGGGTGCAATGCCTCCCTAACAAAGTTCTCAAAATAAATGAGAAGATGAAACATCACCCCCTAACACGCATAGTGTGACGGTCCACACACTTCAACCATTTAGGAATTTCGTTTCAGCACACTAGTTTGTATATTAAGGACCATTTGTAAGTCCCACTCCAAATCTTTTTCCCGTGTGATGAACCTTGGTCCAGATATTAGCTTTTGTATAGTCTTCTAGACCTTTAGAATTAGTATCGTTATTCTACATATTCAATGTTATTTCAATTTCTCTCTTCTATAATGACCAACCGGTAATTGCTTCTGAATCTTCTCAAACTATTTGTACAGTAACAACTACCACCACCACTACCATCACTGCACCACCACAGAGGGTACAGTAAAAAAAATCTCTCGGGGAATGTCGGGATCACACAACAACAATAGAGCCTTATTCCCAAAATCAAATGGGTCAGCTATCGGTATAATTTCGACAAAAAAATATCAGCTCACTATAAAGCAACTAAGCCTACCTGAGGAGTCCTAGTAATGTTGACAGTAGATCCCAGCCAATTTTTGCACCAAGAAAGGGAATGATAAGACACCTACCACATGTCTCAAGAGTTAGTATTCTTATTAAAAGATAATCAACCCATGCATAAGCTTAAAATGAGAGGTGAAGGAGAAACAATCTTACAGTCTCGTCTCCACTTGTTGCTCCTGGGTTCCCTTCAACAAGAGTCCCAGACCTACATGAAAAAGAGATTCACTTCACTATTATGCTCTCTGGCTAAGCTGAGAAAACGACAAGAAAATACCCCCTCCGTTCCAAGTGATTGTTATCATTTTCCTTTTCGGCTGTTCCAACTAATTGTCAACATTTCTGATTTTGGCAAATAATCAAAGGGTACAACGGCAATTATATCCCTATCTTTAAAGACCAACTCTGCTCAAGTCTTTCAATTATAAAAGATGGCCTTTACCCCACACTTTTGCTCTGCCTTAAACCCCGAGTTAAAAGCAAATGTTAACTACTAGTCGGAATGGAAGGTACTAACCTCGAATACAAGGATCCTTCAATCTCATAAATGACATCAGTTATGATCCAATTATCAGGGTAAGGCTTTCCGCTGGGGGCAAAATAGTAACCAACCTGTTTTGCAATTGCCAAGATGCCAGAGCTGTCATTCACCAGACATGTTTATAAGCTATGTGTAGCCAGTTGACAGCAAGAAGATTGACAAACATTGGAACGTACAAGCACAATATCAATGATCATCCACAAATTCATCCAGCACGACGAGCTGTATAGTTGAATGCAAACAAACTAAATGAACATGTTTGAGAAGGTGAAGATTGAACAACCAGCTTTTAGTCTTGCGAGTTTGATTTGATCGTAGAAATCATAAGCGAATCTCTCTATCTGTTGGTTAAAATTAAGCACCCAATGATGCAGACTTCAATGTCTTTGTAATTTCATAAAGTTGTTATTGCAATAGCCAAATCTCAATAAAGCATGATGCCAGGTTCAAACGAGCATATCTTGCATAACAGCTATATTGCCTACCTCCTTTTTCGATTTTTGCCTCGTTTTATCACAAAAACTAATTACTCCCTTCATCCCATTTGTATTGTGCCAATTTTACTAGAGTAGTATTTTACTAAGTACAGAATAGAGATAAATATTTTGGGATAAAACAAAAAAAAGAAATGTGGACAAAAATGAGGTGAAGGGAGTACTATTTACTAAGGCAGAGATCCAAGTAGCTTTTCATTAATATAACCTTCACGTTCCACTTAACATGCAGCTTATCTTCACTAGTGATTTTGATTTAATAAAAAAAGGGCGCACTTAAAAAAGTCATCATCTCAAAATGAAGTAATCCTTTAAGTTATACAGAAAAACAACATATAACTTACTGTAACATTTCTACCCTTACCGTGCTTAAGTGGGAGGCACTTGGCTCCTTGTAATGTACTGCATCATGTACAGGGTACTCAAGGAACACAAATTACGTGCAGATTAGAGTTTTGCCAGAGAACAGTTAAAGAGTGTAGAAATACCATGGATTGAAGAAATGCATACATGAGAAAATCACGTTCAAATGCGCCAAACGAAAACACACAGATCCATTAAATGAACACAACTGGCTCAAACTTCACAAAGTAAGCAGTGTACCTCTGTTTTTGAATCTATTCCGTAAATGCAGAAAACATTTTTCAGAGGTGGCCTGTCCCAAGGGGTAAGTGGATTTAGAATAGGATCGCCATGATATAACCTGAAACAACAGGCAATGAAAGAACAATTTGCTTCAGAAAATATGGTGAATATAGCAAAAGTATCAGTTCATTGGCCACACCTTTCCAGTCTCACAATAAATTTGTGAAAGTGTCGTTTAGGAGATTGCGTAAAGTCAAATGGTAAGTCTTTTAGAATCAGAGGGAGTATAATAACAATTAGGCCATAATCAAGTTCATTGCACAGATTCAGCTCTCAACATAAGGTTGCAATGTTTCAGAAGTATATGTAGGTATTGTAGATACATAGGGGTGCTATTATAACCAAATGTGGAGAAAGAAGACTTTGGTGTTTTGAAGACTGATGCAGCTAAATTTTTTGCTGTATCAGTCCAGGCGTTTTACAATCCAAAACCGTTAAATGTGTTTAAATGTACCTTAAGTTTTTTAATTTGTATCCTAGTCACTGACACCATCGAGAACAACTGTCAGAGCTTCTTTTCAAAAATAAAAAATGAGATTATTCATGAAGGTGAAAGAAAAAAAAAAGCAATACTACAGCATTCACTCCGATAGAAGGTCGATAGAGAGCTTACTTTTGCAACTGAAGCAAAAGCCTTTTGCTATCTGGATCATAGTCCTCTATTGCTTTAAAGAAAGTTCCATCCGATATCTCACGAGCAGTGAAGGATAACTGCGTAGGTAAACCACATTCCATTGTGGAATTTGTCTCCATGATGTCTAAAACAGATGGATAAGCTGAAGCACCTAGGCGCGTGACACACAAACAAACAAAACTAATTAAACTTCCTTAAACTCACATGAAGGCCTTCATGGAAAAAGAGGAGAAATAGAAGCCCAACCCCGAGAAGGGATTTCAATGTTGATTAAATTCGTAGGCCATCCGGAATAGTTTGCCTTGAATTCATCTTCTTCACATTCATATGCATGATAGATTTCCCTGCTTTTGTCAGAAAAATGCTTTGAGTATTTGTCATCTGCTTTACAATATTTCGAAAATGGCAACATCCACAGCGTCGATCCAAATGAATTAAACATTAGACGAGCTGTTCCCTGCACATTTGTCATATGCTTAGTCGAATAGCAGTGTATCTTAACTATATGAGAACAATCCCAGTGAAAAGAACAAAGCAGCATAACTATGAAGAGGGCCTCGTTCAAAGTGAGGTAAGAGGATCAGACGTGACGAAAATATCAAACTAGTCAGCATAAGCATGCTACTCACTTATGATGGGAAGGACAAAGGCATAATGGAAAGTTTTCTAGGTAAGTATATTTGGCTAGATTAGTCTTCCTTACTACTGTCGGGTGCTATCAGTTCTTGTTGATGGTACAGCCACGCACAAGCACCAACATGATAATTGCAACGCAAAGCCACACACGTGGTGTCAACATGCCTTGGTTCCCCCCTTCCCTGATTGGAAAGGCCTTGTGTCTCCCCTTACACCCCAAAAAAAGGAATAAAAAAAGCATACAGAGGAGAGAAAAACCTCAGAAATTGGAAGGCCAGAGGCGGATCCAGAGAGAAAAGCTTTGACTGTTTCAGTTGCACCAAGAAGGGGGGCTCCTGCAAAAAGATCGTCTCTTTATCATTATGTGCACATCCGTAAGACCATAATTGCTTAGAGATGTATGGAAAAGTTAGCCTACCAACAGCAAAATATGCATGGATATGTTTATCAAGCCAATTCATATACTCTTTTGGAGCTACTTCAAGCTTTAACCACTCAAGAAAGTATCGGAAGACATTGTTTCCAAGAGAATGAGCAAAGACTAATGAGGGGCCCCCGCGGAGTTTGTGGGCGGTTTCGAAAGTCAGCCTGTAAGGAACAAGGAAAATGAATACATCAACTTTTAAACGACTACAATGTGAAAACAGTTAGAAAGAAAAGCATTTCATATGACGACAGCCGTAAGCCCATAAAACTCTTACGGATCTCGATTTAGTGTCACGACTTAATTCCATATGAACTGGATAAGTCTATCGTAATGAATTAAATTCATGTTATCTACGAGAAAAGAATATGAAAGAGAAACATGCTCAACGTTATACTCTGCTAAGTGCTACTCCTACAAAGTTTGCAAGGCAGCCGATGAGTTCAAAACCTATATATGTATTTTAATAACCCACATAGCACACATACAACACAAGTTCACCATTTGATCTTCATGGAAACAAATACGAGGGAAGAATAGAATTGATATACGCCCATATAACAAAGTTTCGATGGTGATAATCTCAAATCATTAGAAATCTACTAGCAAAAGGTGGTGTATGCAATGAAAATATGAAATAATTAGAAATCTACTAACTTGAGTTTGTGGAAATAAAGGTCGCGCTCCTCAAGTTTCGATGGTGATAATCTCCAATCATAAGGAACGGCAATGATCGCATTGGCCTCTATTCCAAACTCAATGCACCACTTAACCCATTCTTTCCAAACTGAAGAGAGAGGACCTGACAATACCAATATACACCATTTACTACTCCTTTCTGCAGAATATATTTTCTCCAGCATCATAATTTCGCAACAGAAATGCTCAGAAAGCTGCTCATTTAAAAACTATCTAGCAGACTCCAGAACTAACCTTGTTTGACTTGACCGTGACTAATGGCATATTATTAACTTAAAGCCTTCTATTACCCGTCTTTATGTTTTGAAGAAGGAAAGTAAATTGTTTTAGACAAAAAGCGATCAACTCCATCTATATTCAAGTCGAAAAGGTTTTAACCTTTTTTCAGCAGAACACCACTTATAAACAGATGGCGAGAGGACAGAGACTGTAAAAGCGAGGACCGCGTACCCGTTATGTAACCAGGATCAAGTTCTGTTATGGCAGAGAGTCCACTATCAGGCCTCGATTTGCATTCAGGGTGGTCGGTCTGGTTGTATGGCTCTAGCATCATGCATTTCAGCCAGCAATTCACAGCAGAAAGCAGCTAAAATATGAACATCAACTTATCAATCAAATTCTCCAATCGGAAAATAAAAATTGTCTCACTTGTAGAGTTGTAGGTGATATGAGCTAGAACAAATATGCTAACACATTCATCAAAATATATACGGTTGTAACTTTGATACTAAAGGTAAAACAGATTACCAAAACACAGCAATTCACTCACAAGACGACAGTGGGGGCGTCAATTAACCATTTTTACTCAAGCACGAGTCTTGAAATGGTTACATGATTCAAGTCTCTTGTTAAGAAAACCCATATTAGAATCAAACAAACATAGGGACAAATGGAAGGCACCTTATGAATGCACTACACAATTCTAATTAAGGAAACTGCATAAATACTTTGGAAGCATCATAATTCTGAATATGAGCCTAAAAATGATGACACAAGAACGCAAATAAGTACTCCATCAAGCAAGTACAAACCTAAAACTAAATCACATATACAAAGACAGGTACCCAATTAACCAATTCAACTCAAGCTCAAGTCTACAAATTGGAACAACATAAGACTCATCATCACAAAACCATCACATTATAAAAACCCATACACAAATTCTTGTTTGAGATGGTCCCACGATCAAATCGTAAAACCTGTCATATAAGAAGGTAGTTACTTCTATGATTTTAATTTCGTTTTCTTCTTATAATTAATTGTGAGTTGGTTCTAAGACGGTTTCACAGTGGACCAACTCAAACTCATCTAAGTTCACACCATATGCCCATGACAAAATTTGTCGTAAAATGTGACTAAAACTCATATGAGCTCGACTGTTGTATAATAAGGTCACCCATATGCCCATGCCCATGACATTATGACAATGGACCCGCTCAAGCTCAATCTCATATAAGCTCAAGGCAGTTGTATTGCGTACAACAGGTTGTCATGTGTGTGACTAAAATGTGACAATTATAATGATTATTGTAACCACTATAACTATTAGTAACAATTACGTTGTATATGGTAAATTGTGAACTTTACTATTAGCTCAACATGTGACCATTATAACGATTATTGTAACTAGTAGTCAACTACCTCGTCTATGGTAAATTGTGACCATTAATAGCAGCTCATAAATGGACACAAGTCACCTAAATCATTATAATGCTCACGTTTTAGTCCAAAATATCCCGTCACACGCATACATTATACTAAATTGCATCATAATCCCAACAAAAAGAAAAAAAACAAGACACGAAACTAAATTGCAATATAATTCCAACAAAAACAAAACTACCCATCAAACAATTTCAACCAAAGATCAAAATGGGTATCACAAAACACAAACAACTAGCAAAATCATAGCAATACCAAAATCACAAAGTCTCGAAAAAGACGGTCTGTCCTTTTGCCAATCTTTTGAAAAAAGACCATTACTTTCTACACTCTTGCCACAAAACAAAACTACCCATCAAACAATTTCACCCAAACATCAAAATGGGTACCAAAAGACGGTCGTTCACAATGAATTACCCGTCCATGTAACTAACAATATAACATGCCATTATTTACCACCAGTCTGACACTTTAAAAATAAAAGACGATATTTCACAAGACGTAAAGAAAAGAAAAGAAAAGAAACCTTGGTAGTATCAAGCCAAACTAAATCAAGGGGATTAAAATCAAGAGGAGAAAAAGGACAATCAAGAATAGACCATGCTCTTAATTGTGTTGATGCAAACCCTGGTATTATTATTCCTGATAATTTTGAGTAATCTCCTTTTATTTCTTCACCACTACTACTACTAATCACTTGATTAATTTCTAATGATACTATTAATAATGTTAATGTTAGTGTTAGTGTTAGTGTTAATGGTGTGGTTATGGGTCTCATTTTTTTTAGGGTTTAGTGTGGGGATTTGTTTGACATTTGATTGAATTTTGGGAGATTTGATGTAGTTATAAAAAGTGAGTTTGTTAAAAAGTTGTGATTTTTTTTTTTTTGAGAAGTTGATTGAAGTGTTTTGTGTTTTCCCACGTGGGTCTCGTGCATTGGGTTTTTTTGGAGACCAACGATAAGTCGAGAAGTCTAGGTGGTTCCGGCCTTCCGGGTATGGGTACGATAAATGGTTTGTTTGGATCAGGTCGATTTGGATTGTATATAAAAATTTTAAAAAAGTTGTTTTTTAATTATCTACGGAGTAATTCCTCCGATCACAAAAACTATTATACCATCAATGGTATAGTAGTATGGTCCCACCATTTCAACTTTTGTTGAGTTTATAAAAAAAAAAAAATGAGAAATCTGACTTCCCAGGTCCTTGCCTACAGATCTGCTCGATTCTGAATTTATAAAAGTCTCTGAGTTAAATTGTAAGTTTGTGAGTGATTTAACTCAGAAATTTATTTCAAAATTCAATAACTTTGTTGAAAAACTCAAAAACTTTACAAAAATAAACTCAAAAAACAAAAAAAAAGGTGTAGTACCACCGGTGATATAATCTACTTAGCGGCTTATCGCCCTCCGATCCATCGATTGTTAATGTTTGATTTTGATCAATTTTTAAGAAAAATGGTCATTAATGATAAAACGACTCATGTACCCATCCTTTATATAACTTTTGAGAAAAGAGGGTCAACAATTGAGGGTACAAAAGTTAGGTATCGTTTGGTTCACCATAGGAAAAAGAAATTTTCGGAAAAATGAAGTTCACATGAAGTTGCAAATCATGTGAATTGAATTGCATAAATTTTGTTTGGTTGATACGTGGGAAATGAAGTGATGTAGGAACTTACACTTACCCAGGGGAGCCTAGGTAAGCAACTTCCTACATTTTGTAGGAATTAGACTTCATTAGGAAGTTTCATTTCCCATGAATTGGACAATCAAATAACACCTAATTTTACCAATTTCCGAAAAATTCTATTTCCCATGATTTATAAGGACAACCAAACATCTTATTGTGTACAAAAAAGTTTACTTGATACATAAATGACAGCAAATGAATAGATCACCCAAAAATAGAAAATGCATGTTAACAATCGAATGGATCTAAGGTAGTATATATATTTAGTAATTGCGTTATACCCATAAACTTTACGGGCTGTATTTCAATCACTTTATTTCTTGAATTCCTCAAGCATTGCATTCATTTGAACAAATTGTTCTTCCATTGTTATGACTACTAATCAAGTTGCAAGCGGTTTTCTTTATTACTTTGTCATTTTTCAATTGAAATGAAACATATAATGTAAAGTAATGAAATGGAGCATATAGTTGAGTAAGTTGACTGGGAAAGAAGTGTAAGCTAAAATAAAGGTATTCCTATGTTTTTTGAAGTTTTATATTGTATTTTCATATTTCAAAATTATCAATGGTATCATTGAACTTCATTTATTATTCTCAACCATGTCCAATTTATTATTTTCCGTTCAATTTTTTCGTTAATTTGTTACAATTTCGTCACCATCATCATTCTAATAACAACAATCTTTATCATTTTTATCCGCATCCATACATATTCTTCATCTACTCCTTCACAAAAATTGGAAATCTAATTAATTTAGCATACCCACAAAAAAATCTAAAAAAGAAAATCTATTTTTTCAAAATTCCTATATATTTCTCTAATTGTAAGGGTTAAACTAATTAAAGTAGCGTGATTATCACTATTCAATATATTGACAATATTTGTTTTGGTAACTAAATAAATTAAAGTTTGTGAGCTATTTTGAAGCTTATAATATTGTATTGTAATTAGATTATCATTAATTTATTACAAGGACGAGACAATATTTAAATTTTTACGGTTTAATTTAAGTTTTGCTATAATTTTAGATCTTCAATGAAATATTATTAAAAGATAATTGAGATTGTGGAGTGAATATAATAAAAACTTTAAAAATAAATAATGAAGATGGTGAAGACGGAGGATGAAAATGATGAAGATGGTGAAGAAAAAGATGAATATGAAAGTGAAAATGATGAAAATGGTGGAAAAAAATATGAATATAGAAGTAAAAATGATGAAAATTGTGAAAATATACATAATTAATATAAAATTAACGGAAATTATTATTTGAATTACGGCATATAAAATATTATTTGAGATCATCAATATGCCGATATCATTGATAATTTTGAAACATGAGGAGTACCAAGTAAAATTTATTAAAAAAAAAAAAAAAAAAAAAAAAAAAAACAAA
>JAUEKU010183870.1:0-10149 GCA_032274805.1 Gypsophila paniculata | reverse complement strand
TTAAATAATTATAAATGCTTGATCAAATATTTTATAATATAACTACATATAAAAAATCAAATTGGAAATAACTTAAAAACAAAAAAATTGAAAATAAATCCTTATCGACCTCGGCCCATGGACCGGGCATAACACGGCTCGACGACGTCCAGGCTTAAAAATGTGCGTCGTGCTTGGCCGTGGTCCAGGCAAGATGGGCCGACACCAGGAACGGCCAGGCACGACGGGCCGGCACGAAGCACAACCTGGCATGTCCGAAACCATCTTTACTTATACCCCTGAACTTTAGTGGTGGTTCTCAAATATGCCCTAATGTTATATTGCGGCTAATTTGCTCTATTAAGTGATTATGTGACGGTTAATTAGCATCAAATTCGCCTAGTTGACTTCATTAACCTTAATAATTGCATTTAAAACTTACCCACCTAAATAAAAAAAACTTTTCATAACTTTTTTTCATAATACATAATAATTCATGAAAATGTAATTTTTCAAGATGTATAGGTTCTAAATGTCATTATTAAGGTTAATAAAAGTAAATTTAAAGTTAACAAATTCAATCGTCACATCATTATTCTATAAATAAACTAATCAGAGTATAACGTTTGAGCACAGTCGAGATTTAACACTAAAGTTTAAGGATACAAGCTACATAAATGATGTTTCAAAAAAATGAGGGACATAACTGAGCAAAACAAAAAATACAAAGATACCAAAAACAATTTTCAATAATCTTATTTTAATAAAACGATCTCATATAAGAATTAGTCAAATGATAATTACCTCAAACACCATTTCCTTGAGAACGGTACCTAGAAGGTTCCAAACATGAGAACAATCCTCGACAAATAAATCATTGCTTTGTCTTCCTATTAACGTTATCACCATTTTCCCATCCGCTATCACTTCTTTGGATCGACAAGTTAAGAACGTTGTAAAGTCCTTTTTGAATTGCTCATCGTACGCGGTAACTACCCCTTTTGAGCTTGTCTTTGTTAGGTATATATTTTCTTTATTGTCCTCTATACCCTTGGGTTCCTACAATTAATCATCATCAAGAAAGTAGACATTTATGCTAATATACTCTTGATAAATACAAATTAAATATATCATTCTCATTTCGGTTACTCTATCTGATTTAGTTTTTTGTTTACCATCTGTGAAATGAGAGTAAATTATCATTTTATAAGAAGTATAAGAAATTCTTCACTTTATGCTCATTTTAAAATAGAATTGACAAAACGTAATTGAATCACAAAGAATATTTGTTTATCTTTCCATTTTGTGGACGAACATAATTTATTCGTTTACATAGCAAAGATGAATATAACTTGATCAAGTCATCATTCGAAATTATTAGTCCGAACCAACTTCTTTAATCTTATCAATATTTATAGATCCAACATATTTTTATATTGAGAAAACTATCAATTTATCCACTTTTCAAAATAAAAAATAGAAAATCAAACAAACAATTAAAGACATGGAGTGTAATTTTGTTTCTCCTAATTACACAAAATGTATGCTTATAGCTTATCAATTCTTCGAATCTATGAAGTTACGGCTTTATCCAAAGTTACCACCAATATATGTTTTTTTTTTTCTTGTTTTACAAATTCATATTTTGCTTACATAAGAAACTAATTTACTCATCTTAGGTAAATATTTAATCATATATACTCCCCTCATTATGTTTTTTATTGACCTCGATCTTTCTCTTTTAAAATTTTTCCTAAATTATTATACTCTTTTTAGACCTTGTTTGTTATTGAAGTAATTATTAGGGGATAATATAGCTAATTTGAACTAAAACTTGAGGTATCATATGATAGTGAAAAATGTAAATGAGAAAGATAGTATTTGCTTGATTAAGGGAGGAATAATACCGAATTTTTTTTAAAAGGCTCTAAAATAAAAGATAAGTTCCCAAAAGTGGTCCGTTTCAACTTAATACCTCTCCTAGGGTCCACGTCATCAAATATTTTTTTAAAAAAATTTTAAGCAAAGCCTCTACATGAAGTAGCGGCTTGCCTTATTGCTCAACCTACAATCGCTACTTGCCATCTTGCCCTTGAATCATTCAACATCCAAACAACCCCACCATCACTTGATGCCATCCAATCATTCAATGTCCACCCTTTCAAACACCATTCACCTTTCTTTTTAAACTCCAACAGCACCATATACGATAATCATATACTAACTACGTGTAAGGGTGCAATGGAGATCAAGAACCGAGCGAGGGCGGTGCGGAAGTCGAATATGCAAGTGTGGAGGACCTAGAGGAGGCGGCGTTGCAGTCGAGTGAGTAGACGAGGACCGTGGAGAAGAGTTAGTTGGGATGGAGATGATGGTGAGGAGGAGGAAGCAAGAATTGTTAGCTAGCTTGGTGCGTTGAGTTGAGAGTTGTGATTTGCTTTGACATTTTGGCAATAGAGCAAGCCGCTACTTCATGTAGCGGCTTTGCTTCAAATTTAAAAAAAAAAAAATTAAAATTCAATGACGTGGATCCTAAGAGAGATTTTAAGTTGAAACGGACCATTTTTTTGAACTTCTTTTATTTTAGAGTCTTTTATAAAAAAAAAAAACTCGGTGTCCTCATCAGTTCAATATGCATCTTTAACAGTTATATCTTCAAAATAATTATGTGTCATCAAAATAATACAGTGAGACATAAGATGAGACACAAAAGTTGAACACATGATCTTAACTTGTTAGATTCATATCATCGAAATTACTTTTTTAGGAGAAGTGGAAAAAGAGACCACGCGTAGAAAATATGAATGTACTTAGTTTGGTCGATGCAGTCGAAATAGAAGTTATGACATTCATAGCTCTATGAGAGTAATATCTTATTTCACGGGGTTAATGGCCGTTTTATTTGATTGACATAATTGTCTCTTATCTTATAATTCCTTGGAAAAAAAAGGTTTTGTGGTGAATTCAAAATTCCTCTAATTGAGAATCAGATTATGGGATAGACCATTAGCTCTTAACCATAACTTTCGTACTAATGGATCCATCTCATCCGATGATTTTTATATTATTAAAACTTCTACCCGAATTGGGAATATGAATATTCAATCTGAGCAAAAATTTCAAAACAAATATTCGATATGTGCTTTGTCGTAGGACAGATAAATGGACTACATGATTGTCAAGGCCAGCTTCAATGGTGTTCAACCCATGCGATGAAACAGGTCCCAGATAAGTCGAAGATGGCCCTATTGATTGTGTTGATGTAACTTCTAAATTCCAACTAGAAAAAAAGAGGCTAATCGAAGTCAAGGATGTAACTTCCTTAGTATATGTGATCTAGCTAGTATGCATTATTTTACCCCGTGAATCACATGGCATCCTAGTATATCAATCGATAATATGCTAAAGCATGTGGATCTTAGATATGCATGGATGTATAATTGCATTACATAAATTTTGGTGCATAGTGTACATACTAACAAGAAAATCAATCTAATACACAAAATTTAATTAGAAATTTGAAAATAAAATGGAATATAATAGACATGAGATCTAATCAAACAATGTTTGTGTAAAGCTATGTAACTAGGAAGATATAAATGGTACAATTGTACAATACTAAGTTTGAGTGGCTTTACTTGTTACTTCATATATTACTTTATAGCGACGACTTTTTACAACCATAATTAAAATTTCGTGTGTTAAGAGACTATGTATTCCATATACTTGAAATTAAGGAAGATATAAAATTGGAACAACTAGTGTAAATTTACTGTCGACTTGTACTAATTTTTGACAATTTTATCGACAAGTTTGAAGATACTGATTTATATATCGTCGGAACTCGAGCTACATGTGAGATGTCATCAACTCTAATCAGAGATATAATTGTAACGGGTTAGGTACGAGCCACATGATCAAAACTTCTAAACCCGTCACCCAAAATCAAATGACATAAGTGACAAGGTTACGCTTTGATTATACTAGAGATACGGAGTAACAATTACAAAGGCGTACAATTTCCTCTTCTCTCGATGATATTACATGTAATCTCAGCAAAAGCGAGACCGAAAATGCTAGGTTTTTTTTAGAGAGGTACGGGAAGAGCTTTAGGCAAGAAGGCGTCATGAGACGAAATAGGCACGGTCTCGAACTTGCAATCGACATTGAGGAATTGAGACGAAGTGTTGTATTCTCCCTTCGATATCACGTCTTGGATTGTAGATAGTAATACTTGCTCTAGCTCTGCCCCGTCACTCCATCCATGGATCTTAGCTCTGATTAAACTCGGGTTGCTCGATATTAAATCCCAAACAGGGAAATTCTTCCGTGGTAGAACATGATCAGAGTCCCTTAATTTCAAAGACGAACAATAATCTCCAGCTCCATCTCCCAAATAGATCATCCTCTTGCTTCCTTCCACGGATAGTATCCTCTTGATCACTTCACCCTAATAAAACATTATAAATAAATTTAATTAGAATCGTATTCATATGAAATAAATAATTAAGGTGATACGGGATAAATTCATTATTATGTTTTATTATAATTTTATTTAAATTACTAGAAGATGGTGTATACCTTGCACAAATTTGGGGGGCATGGATTAGGGCAACCATGAGAAGACTTAGTGAAATCATGATATGGGAAAATCTTCAATCTCCCTTCTTCATCCACATAGCTCGGGTTCGTGTGGATTTCCGAGAAACAATCTCGTATTTCAAGATGGTTTAATATAGTTTCAATAAAAAATGTATTTGCATCACTGGCAATCCTCAAATCGCACCTAACATAATTAAAAAGTTTCACAAAACTTAACGTGAGTTTTTGCATATCCAAATAAATAAAACGATTGACATTCAATTTGATCACCAAAAGTAGATGAGAAATTTCACGTACCTCATAGCATGGGCAGCTTTAATGGCGGGCACGATACGAGGATGAATTGGAATTCTTTTTAATACCTCCGAAATTTGATCGATTGTAACACCGCGTTCATGTATTTCTTTCATCATTGTATCCTATTATAATAAATAAAGATCAATTGAACGATAATCAATGAAACAATATAATCTAAATATAAACTTAAAAATAATTAACACTATGAAACAGAGAAAAACGAGGATTAACATACCATTAGAGTATTCCACGGCATTGTAGGAATTAGTTTATCGAAAAGCTCCGTAAAACCCAATTCATCGACGACCCAATTATCACTATCGACATCAATAATTGTTTTATCGAAGTCGAAAATCACAATAATACCTTCCATTATATTGATATTACTCCAACAAAAAAACTCAAAGAAACTTTGATGAGATTTTTTTTTTGTGTGTATATTGTTGTGTTTTGTTTTGTTTGATAATAACGTAGAATTCTAATGAATGAATTTATAGTTATGATTTATGTATAAGTTAAAACGTGGAATTTACGCTGAATTGTGAAGATGCCAAAGGAATATTACAAGAACATTCCATGCATATTTGTTATTGCAAGTAAAATTAACGCCATGTCGTCCTATGTTTTAGGTCTAGAACCTAGAATTTACGTTTCTCTTCTTTTTATTTGTTTGTGTGTGGTGACGTTGTGTTAATCTTGAGTTTTCTAGGTTAAGTGGGTGCTACGTAATGTAAGTCTCGTGTAATTTGGTAGCCGTGGGCCCGTGGCTTATCCAACGATTATATTAGTTGTCTCGTGACTAATTTGTTTTGCGATCCGACTTATCCACTAGGTTAGTTGAAATTAAACTTGGCAAGCCTGATTTGAATCAGAATGAATGGAGTTGATAACATTAAAAAAGGTAACGATCATTGAAAATTCGAACTCAAATTGACTTGTTGCGAAAAATTTAAAAGTTTTTTTTTATGACGACATGAACTGGAATTATCACTCGATATACAAGCAATATGTCACAATACCAACAATATGAAAAATAATTAAGCTTAAGAAAATAAATCACGATCGGAATTAATAATGACTCGACCATCGGAATTCAAATTATGTTTATCCAATCTTGAACAACTTATTAATCCATACTTGATGTATATATTAAAAATAATTCGAATTAGATGACACATTTGTTAGGTATGCATTCACATAAAACTTTTAGGAAAATTTGATGAGAACACTCCCATCTTTAGGTCATCTTCCAAAAATAGTCTCACCTTTCAATAATCCCAAAACAATCCACCTTTTGATCACATCTTCTTAAAACAATCCCCAAATAAAATAAATTCACTATAATAGGTAATGTAATCGACAGTTCAAAAATTTCTTTTACAAACTACGCCCCTACTGCTCAACCCTCTTATAATCACAATTTTTGGGTGAGACAGTTTTATAATAAATTTATTGTGGGACATCTCGCACAATTTTTTTTAGGTATTAACTGTTTTTGGTTGATTATTGTATGTTTCATACTCGAGATAATTTCATGAGAGACTTATTCTCTTCTAAAAACCCTTCCTACTTTACCTAGCATTGTCGATTGAACCGTGACATTTAATTTTTGAAGTGTCATTCACATTACCTGCTATAGTGAGTCAATTAATTTATTTGAGATTGTTTTAAGAAGATGGGTTAAAAGGTGAGACTGTTTTGGGATTATTGATAGGTGAGATTATTTTTGGACAATGCACTAAAGTTGGGATTGTTTCTATCAATTTTTCAAACTTTTATGATAAAAAATGTACATAAATACTCCAGACTAGTATTTTGGTTAAATTTTTCCATAGGTCAAGATAAATTTATACGTAGTGGGTTAACTAATATTATCCTCTTATACATCAGATTGATGATCCACTTATTGGTTGAAATGTACTCCCTCTGTCCCGGTCATTTCTTTACACTTTCCATTTATGGGTGTACAAGTAGTCAATTGTTTACACTTTCTATATTTGGTAACTTCATCTGAGTAAAAGACTATTATACCCTTATTTTTACCTACTTTACAACTCATTTGACCCCACCACATACACTCTCCTACTTTCAACAATAAAATATGCTTTAATACAAAGGGCAAATTAGACATTTTATCACTTATCTTATTTTTTGTGCTGAAAACAAGTGTTAACATTTCACTGAGACGGAGGGAGTATTGTCTATTTATATCTCTTTCAAAAGTAAAAAAGTGAAAATAAATGAACGATAATATTTTTATCTGATTAAATTATGTGTCTTAAATTATGAAATCAACAAGATCGTCTCGGTATTAAATTAGTTGAATTTCGATATAGTTAATCACACTTGATTATTGAACAGCAAATTAAGTAAAGCAAGAGTCAAGACTATATCTTATCATCTGTTTCATAATACTTAAACGAAAAGTCAAATTACGAAAATTAATTTTTCATACAATTTACTCGATTACTCGTTCCCTTTGGTCTTTAAATACATGCCAACTAATGAGCAACACATAAAAGTCGTAACATAAAATCCGTTACACGTACTGACTGTCTGACTTTGTTTATTTTTAAGCTTTGAATACATGGATCACTCAACATTATTAGTAAGACAAGCATGGAAGTTAGGATATGTAGAGAGGATAAGGCTTAAGATATAGACAGGCTATATCTTTAGTGTATCTCTTGGATGTTGCGTAACGTAGCAAGCAATTTTTTACTTTCAAGCAATTTAAGGAGTACGTGATATGTTTTACTTTAATGTCGTTGCCAAGTACATGAATCGCATGCAAAAGCATGTAGAAAGATAGTTGCATTTTGTAATGGTTTAACTTGTGAACCGCATTGAATTTTATCTAGTATTAACATAATAAAGATCATGTTTTGTCCGAAATTTAACGAGATATAAATTTTGTATAGAAAATATGGTAATAACCCCTCGTATTTATTTATGGAGTAATTCTTTATGTTTGAATTTGGATAAGTTTTCTAGGAGAGTTAGTTTTGTTCATACAAGTGCGTGGTAGTCCACAACTTTTTTTAACTATAAGAATATTACTGTATATAAAAAAGAAAGAACGTAAAATAAACATGGATCACTAAAAAAATGTGAAGAAAAATGGATGAATCATAAAAACATAAAAGTGCCCAATATGCATAAAACATTAAAACAAAATTACGAGTAATTATTTAGGCGTTGTTGCTTTGGACATGATGATTTTAATTCAATTTAATCTAGTTCATTTCAACTTTTTCAAATACGATTTTATTACTATTTTAATTTAGTCTCATATTCACCCCAGTCCCATCAATAGAAAGTAAACGAATTTGTTTCATTCAAGCTATTAGCTTTGTGGAGCAGGTTTAGCTTATAATAACAGTTTGTATATATTACAAGTAAAAATCATTTTAGTGAGCCATTAAAACTACTATTAAAACCCCGTATTCATTTATCGTAGATTCGTAGTCTTGATACATATTCACATCCAATAACCACTATCAAGTAGGTTAAGAAACATGTCTTGTCCGATATTTTAGATGCCAAAACATCGTATTGCGCAAAAATGACAAAGAAAATGAACTATGCTGAATAATTTTATTCATTACAGTCCAAAATTTTGAGATAATTTAAAAATCTATAAACTGCGCCGATTAAAAGTAAAACACAAATACGTCTCTTGTTTTTTTAGATGCCAAGTTGTAGTAAAGCAACTCCATAGAATTCACTCACTCACACATCTTTCATCTTCTCCATCACCTTATCCCCTCCTTAAACCCTCCTTATCTCCTCTCAAAATTTCCCCAATTCAATTGAAGAAATTCAATTGATAAAACCCTAATTTCTTCACATTTCCACTCAAATTCCCTAAATTTCACCACCAATGGCGTCTTCTTCATTCGTCGGCGTCTCTTCAATCCTAAATTACAAAACCCCTTCCTTAAACCTCCCCAAAAAATCCCCAATTTATCCGCCTTTCGTCGAAAAAACCGGTCTAATTTCGAAAAAGAATCGGAATTTGAGGTGGGTTTCCTCCGCAATTGCGACACCTAATTCAGTGTTGAGCGAGGAGGCATTCAAGGGCCTCACTCAGGAGCTCTCCAAGGATTCTTTTCAACTCGCTCTCGACGTCGACGAGGACGTAGACGAGGTCGTAGACGAGGACGAGGACGAGGACGATGACGAGGACGAGGACGAGGAGTTTGGTGAAATTGAAGGGAATGTAGGGAGTGTGGATGAACTTGAGGTTTCAAAATTGGGTCTTCCCAATAAACTTGTTGAGTCTCTTGTTAAGCGTGGCATTTCTCAGCTTTTTCCTATTCAGGTATCGTGTTTCGGTCGGGTTCATGTGTTTTGTTTTGTGTTTTTGAGGGTTTTGTGTTTGGATAATGTTTTGTGTTTTTGTGGATAATGTTGGATAATGTTTGTGTTCTTTGGTTTATGAAGGTGGTGCTTTTGTTTCGGATTATGTTATGTTGTCTTATAAAAAAAAAAGACGGTCTTTCACAGGACTTACTTGTTTGAGTTGATTATGTTGAGTTTTATGAAGAATGTTGTGGAACATTAGTTGATAATGTTGGATAATGTTGGTGTTCGTAGGTTTATGAAGGTGGTGCTTTTGTTTTTGGATTATGTTTTCGTTGTTTACGTCGAGTTTGCTGAAGATTGTCGTGGAGCATAAGTGGATTATGCTTGTAATAAGTCGGAGTTTTGATTGTGCTGCAACGTTGCTTGCTTACCTAGTTTGTTCTGTGTATTTATGGCTCATTTTAAGTTCCATACTGATGTCAGGTTTTTGTCGTGCTTCTCTCACTTCGTAACAGTGTGATTACATAGAAAGGAGAACTAGAAATTTCGTCTGTGTTAGGTTGGCTTCGAGAGGGTTTAAAGAACTGCTCCTACGAAGTGAAGGTTTTACCGTTTTAGAATTTTATAGTGTTGTGCATTAGGTATTAGGCACTAGCTTAGTATGAATGAGCCACGGAGAGACTGTATCTTTTGGTAATGTTCATTCATATTCCTCTTTGGTGAGGATTATGATATGATGATGTAAATTTTTATGATTTCGTGATGTTGATATGTGTATTATGTGCATAATCTTTTGTTCTAATAGTTTCTGGTGTTTTCCTGGCAGCGAGCTGTACTAGTTCCTGCTCTTGAGGGTAGAGATATTATTGCTCGAGCGAAAACGGGGACCGGAAAGACTTTAGCTTTTGGAATCCCTATTCTGAAAAGAATTACCGAAAGCGATGAAGAAAGGAGTTCTATGAG
>JAUEKU010183859.1:0-10151 GCA_032274805.1 Gypsophila paniculata | reverse complement strand
TCTACATAGGTATTTATATATAATAAAGTGACTTTTAGCTAATGTTAAATTATGATTGATTATTTATAAACCTATCAAGAATAAGAAAAATATTATAATTTATAAATCTAATTAAAATAGGATTGTAATAAATTTAATATGAAAAATTTTAAAAAAATAATAATAAGAATCCTAAAATTGTTGGACTCTCTCACGTCGCTCTAAAAAACTCGGAATTATTAATATATAATATTGATATTGATTGATTATTTGATCTGTCTTAAGTTTAAAACTAATATATGCGTATTAAATAAGAATTTGTGTTTTGGATAAAATGTGAACATTTATCTTGATGATTTTGAAACTGTGAGTCCTTTTCAGTCATATGTAAATCATTGTACGCGTACGACGATAAATGATTGATCATTTCTGATGGACTGCTGGTGGGCCTTATTGTCCTGGCTCATGGGTGTGTTTATGTGTAGCAAATTACTTGCGAGATATTTTCAATGAGCCCAAAAGAATAGACAGAATGGAAAATGAATTTACACAACTCGGTGACAAAATTTCTCCTAATTTTTTTCTAACTTGTGGGGACCACAATTTACTTGTGAAAAGGTGGTACCGAATTTCGGTGCCATCTAGTGGTGCTCTATCATTAACCTAGAAAGAAACGAGCTTGTTTGGTACGAAGAGTAACTCTGCTGTGAAATCGTTGTACTCCGTATGACTCCTATGTAGGTGTAGTGAAAGAGGTTTAGTGAAAGAGTAGCTGTATGAAATTATTGATAATGATGAATTTATTAGAAAACTGTATAATTAAAACAAATGAAGTACTAGACTTATTAGAAAATGACGATATAAATAGTTAAGATAGAGTTGGCGAATAGATGTAGTCACGTCGGATTCATGTTCGTGTCGTATATAAATGGGTCAGAACCCTCAAAACAAATCTTGTGGCGTGTTCATGTTGACCTAACTATATATAATGAGTAAATCAAGCCTAAACTCAAACCCATAATTTTGTGTTAGATTCATGTCGTGTTTTCGTGTCATTTCAATGTTGAAAAGGCTTACTCTAATTTTATATGATAGTGGATTAGATTAATAATTAGGATGGATTTAGTGAAAAGGTTATTTATGTTGAGTTTGTATTGATCAACTCCATAAACAAGTCATTAAACCTCAACCTAAACGCATTAATTTCAATGTCATATTTTCAGCTCAATGTCATTGTTTATCGACGCACCAACCTAGGAACGATTATTGCATCAACGTGGACGAGCAGTCTTCAAAATTATGATTCTACCTAGCACGCTCAGTGGCAGAGCCAGAATTTAAGTTGAGGAGGGGGGCGGAAAAATTTTAGGGAGGGCGAACTACTTATGAAACAAAGGAAATCAAAAATTTTCAAATATTTTAGTTAAAAAAAAAAAAATTGATATTTAGGGGGCGACTGTGCCCCTTGCTCCACCACTACGCACGCTACTACGATTTTGCTTAGCGTAATATCACTAATTGAAGTGCATTTTTGTCAAATTTGAAAACACTACTCGTATAAGATTATTTCCATTTTAAAAAGTAAAAAGTTGGACGCGTTCAACTTTTTTTTTCACCGACGAAGATCCTGTGTCTCATTTTTTTGTTCAATCACATGTCCATAATCCACCATCATAGTCCACTATTTTATCATATTGATGCATCACCGCTGACTATAATCTACACAACAATTTTCACGATAACTTGATGTGTCGTCGAAAGCAATACATTGAATTGTGGAATAGATGAGCATTCCTTTTCAATTGTCATAGGCGACATGACTTGAGTCTTTGACGAGGCTTTGCAATAACTCGACAAGTGGGTAATGGCCCATCTCTTAGATGTACATATCTAAAGCGAAAATGTAAAGTAGTAGAAAAGAAAGACGTAATTTTCTTCATTTGCACGATGTCAAAGGATAATGCATAGTTTCCCGTGGAAAGTGTCCAAGGCCGCCCCCGGCCCCTCGCCTTCACCCTCGTCGTCCCGTCTCTAGTAATATTGTATCCAAACAAAGTGTGAACTTTAGAAGATAAGTAAACTAGTAAAGGATGTGTGGCCGTGTGGAGCAAAAGAAGTGGACTAAATGAGCATGATGATGCGTGAAGTTAGTAGCAAGAATCAAAAGGCAGTTTGTGGTGGGGTTTTGCGTGGAGAGTCTACCATCATTGTACTCCCTCTAATCTATTTAATTCTTTTCATTAGTTTTTCAATGATTTATCTATTTATTTATATTTTTTTAGGTAGACTTTACGTACTAAAATTCAAATTAAAAGCTGTCTTTATCTATTTGCATGCGTACTTTTAAAAAACCGATTAAGAAACAGACATTAAAAACGGATCGAGCGAAAAGGTTGTATAGTATAAACAAGAATAAATAGGACATGGTGTATGCCATCAAACACCCCACCATGTGACCATTTCGTACATGTCCATTTAACAAGTGAAAGTAGTAGTACAAGCTTTATGCTTTTTGAGATGAATAACGTACAATGAAATGAATGAGGCCTAACTTTGTCATAGATCTCTTCCTCATTGGTCACCAAATCTATCATGTTTCTTCATTGTGGATGTTGGAACATAATATGTTATTGGCTTAGTTCCCTTTTCATTTGATTCTTGATTATTTAGCATGTCTAGACTTAATGATTAACGAAAACTCGAAATTTTAGGTAGCAAATTACTGTATTGTTTTTAGAGCTTACGAAGTACTTCGTATACACTGCACCAAAGAAAATACATTTAGGGCGTGTTTGTTACCCCTGTACGAAATGGCATGCGGGCACGTGCAATCCGAACTTTCAAGAATCGACAAAATGCAATACTGACACATGATGCTAGCAATTCGATATACGTATAATCCCCAACTTTGTAAAATGTTTTCAAACTAATCTCACCAATTCAAGGATTGTATTCCAAAAATTGTATAATACGTAGCACCTAATATTAGAATATTGAGAGATTATTCAAACATCATAAATAAGTAAAGCTCCATTTACGAAGTTATATCACATTGATTAGTTTCTAAATTATCGATTTTGTTTTTTTTTTTTTTTGGTTTTTTTCATAAGATGAGTTTATACTCGATAAGGACTTCTTCATAAAAAGGAAGGGGATTCAATCATTTATGATAACTCCGTCCGAACTCTGGATAAAACATTTTCGATAAATTGAATGTTTAATTATTTTGATAAAGCTCCACAAAACTAGAATTATTTCATCTCAAATTTTAAACTAACATACGAAAAACTCGATACCAACCGATACCGCCACATCATTGTACAAAATAGAAAGCCACAGCAAAACGAAGAAGTTTGTTAACAAAAAACACCTAACTTTTTGCCAGATATTATCATGACAGAAATAACTAAACACCTTAACAAAAAAAGTTAGTTAAAAGCTTCATCAACAACAACAACAATGGCGACAATTTTTTAGATCACCTAACATTTTTCATCATTTCTGCAATTAATTCACAAATTAAGCGTGTTTTCGAGGAATTAATTCATCATTTTTTGAGGAATTTGTTAGAATTGAGGTGTTTTTTTAGGTCGAAAAAATGGGAGATAGAGGTAGCGGAGGTTCGTTTGTTGCGGTTCGACGTATTTCTCAAGGATTAGACCGCGGCTCTACTTATCATTCTAGTTCAGGTATCGTTATCATGCCGAATTTTCATTTTTGATCAGTTATCGTTGCTGTCGTCGTCGTTGTCGTTGTTGTAGTTGTCGTCGTTGTCGTAGTCGTTGTCGTTGTCGTTGTTGTTATCGTTTTTGTATTTGAGTGAGATTCGATGCGTATCAAACATCGTCGATGTAAATATTGTTGTTGTTGTTGTTGTCGTTGCGGTTGTTATTGTTGTTTTTGTTGCTGTTGCTGTTGTAGTTATATATTATATTTGAATGAGTATCGAATATCGTCAATGTAAATATGTGATTGTTGTTGTCGTCGTCGTTGTTGTTTTTTGTGTTTGAATGTGATTCGAGGAGTGTCGAATATTGTCGATGTAAATATGTGAGTGATTGTTGTTGTCGTTGTCGTTGTCGTTGTGTTTGAATGTGATTCGATGAGTATGGGGAATATCATTGATGTAAATCGACGGAGTATGTGAGTATTTATCTGTTAGTATTATAGTGTAAAAGAAAGAGAGTTGTGAGTTAGCTGGCATAGTTATATGAGAATGTTATTGTTGGAACACACGTTCGTAGTTCTGTTTTGTTTACCGATTCTTCGATTATTAATTTAATATTACTAATTAATTGACTTGAAAGTTACTATTTGTGAAGATTAACATTTTGTTTGATGCAAAAAAGTGCTCACAAAAACATTTGTTTGGTGAAGTTTACAAGGGGAAGCTGTTGTTGCCGTTGCTGTCGCTATTGTTGTCGTTGCTGTCGCTGTTGTTGTTGTTGTTGTTGTTTGTTGTTTTCGTGGTGGTGGTAGTGGTTGTTGTTGATTTTGTGCTCGTTTGTGTCAAAATGGATCACCTGCATTCTACTCATGTCATGTACAGAAATGGTGATTTGCTGAATTTTATTTTTCCCTTTCGGTGTGTTTTGGCGTGATTTTAAGTTCTTGAATGAATGTTTGCATTGCTGCATTTGAAATTTTGTTTTTCTTTAATAATTACTCTCTTCTGTTTTTCGGAACTGTCAATATTTAAGAGCACAAATTGCGCACTGCATAATTTGTAGAGTAAAAAAAGAATGAAGAGGTTAAATTGAATTGAAGCGATTCTATTGAATATGCCAAAAAAAGAATCGTAGGGCAATTCCGAAAAATAGGAAAGAGTATATTATTGGATTGTAAAGTTACTGATATTATTGTGCGGGGAAGTTTGTGAGTATACAGGCCGTCGTCTATTATTGATGGCTTTTGTTGTTGTTAAATAAAATCGAAATGTGGAGTCAAATGTACAGGAAATGTGTTATTGTCCCGTGTGTAGGAACTTTTAGATTGTATGCAAATAGCTAAATGTTAATTTGGTACGATATCAGCTGATGCTTATGTTTACTGCAGCTGATGTCGTTGCAAGCTCAGCAGCATGGCTAGGTCTCGGCCTTTCCTGTGTGTGCACGCAGAGAAGAGATAGTGATGCTCGACCATCATTTGATCTGACTCCTACCCAGGTTATTTGTGTGAGATTAAGCAACTATCAATTTGATTTCTTGCTTATTGGTATTTAGATATGTTCTGTCATCAGCTGTTGGTTTACTATTTCAGTCCCGCCCTTCATTTGAATTATAGTCTGATGTTTGTCTCTGAAATCTGTATAATCAAGCTAGCCAGACTTACTTTAATTGTAATCACTATAATCCTTGTTTCAGTTAAATGCTGACTGTAGCAATGTCGGTTACGAGTAAGCTGGTCTGGATTAGTTTTATATGACGGAGTTTGTTCCTGGGAAAGGCGGAAGAATATCTGTATTTTTAACTCTACCATTTGTCCTTTACCTTCTGATGACAGTTTAATTGATCTGTACTATATTCTAAACATCAATGCTAATGCTTCAACTATGAGTCTGCTAAGGCAGAGTATATGCATGAAATCTTCATTCGCAGCTAAAACGCTAGCTTGTCTTTGCCATTTGTCCTATCTGGTTTTTCCTTGCTTTGTTTGGATCTAATTGCCAATAACAGATTTACATCATTTCAGTATTAGAATTCATGACTAGTTTATTTCGTTAGCTGCTATAAAATTTCTGAGATCATTTTTGCTTTGTGTGCCTTCAGGAGGTTTACTTGCAGCGACTACAGAACCGCATAGATGTTCCATATGATAGTTCAAACCCTGACCACCAGGTACGCGATACTCTCAACATTTGCGATCTGGGTTTATAGCTGCAGAATGCACTTCTATGAGTTCTTTAGTATGCGACTCTTCTCAAACTAAAATTTGCATGTAATAGTACTCCCTTTGCTCACTAATAGAGCTCCTTGTTTCCTTTTTGGGTTGTGCACTAATGCTAAATAAACGGCAACGTTCCGTTTTTGTATATTATTTGTCGTCATTATAGTTTCTAGCTTCTTTTCTTTCACCAACTTCGAACACACATACTCTTATACTCCTTAACTTTTCGTGCAAAACAAATTAAGAATTTTAATTGTGAATGGAGTAAGAATGTTGTTTATGATTATTGTTAACTCTTTTCCTCTTCATTTGAAATGGTTCAGGATTCTTTGAAAGCTTTGTGGAATGCTGCCTTTCCTGGCGAAGAACTTGAAGATTTGATATCAGAACAGTGGAAGGAAATGGGGTGGCAGGGGAAAGATCCATCCACAGACTTCAGGTATGTCAGCGCACGTTTATCGGTGTTTCTCTTTTGTGCTAACTATGTTTCGTTATTGAGTCTGCTATGCATGGCAGGGGTGGTGGCTACATTTCACTGGAGAACCTATTGTATTTTGCTAAGAACTTCCAGGTGTGTTCTCACTGGTATTCGTTATCTCAATCGGTGAATGTTTATGAAATCATGGTTTTCTGGACTGTATCTCCATGACTATATTCGTACACTTACACGGACTACTGGGTTGCATGATCCAGACATCATTTCAGGATCTTCTGCACAAAACAGAAGGTGATAGATCTATCTGGGAATACCCATTCGCTGTGGCAGGCGTCAATATCACTTTCATGCTGATTCAGATGCTGGACTTAGAAGCAGGTATGCAACCTCTTTAAAAGGGAAAGTACCCGCAGTACGCACATTATCTCTTTGATATCTTCATCGAACCACACAATCCAATCTCGGTTTTGATTTTGATTCAGCTACATATAGTCAGACCGTTTCCATTTCAATATTTCTTTGCTTGTTAGTAGCATTTGAGAAGCCTCGATATTTAGGTTGGTGTTTCGGTAGAAGATGTTTTGTGCTCTTGAAATTTTTATAATTTGAAGATGAACCAATAGTTAAAAACTGAAACCGCCTCCAAACTGCATTTCTTCCCTATTTAATCAGTATACGCTTTTTAGCTACCTATGAGAGCTTGTAACAGCTATGGTCAAAGGTGAAATTTCAGACTGTCCATATGTTTCCTTAATCTCTGAAAGAATCATATAAACTCTGGAAATGCTAACATTATGATCTATTATGCAGTCAAGCCACGAACCTTGGTCGGAGCAGTTTTTGCGAAGCTTCTCACTGGTAACTCCACCTGCTAATTTAAGTTATTTTAAATAGGTCTGTACAATTGCCTTATTCCTGAGTGGGATTGCCTTTTGCTTTTGGTAGAGGATGAATCAGCCTTCGATCTACTATACTGCATCACTTTCAAGCTGCTTGACCAACAGTGGCTTCAGATGCACGCTTCATACATGGACTTCAATGTCAGTTTCTCGTAAACCATGATCTTGTTTGTCTATATACGATACCTCAGCTTATCTCTTTGGGTCTCTAGTATCATGCAAATGCGTCTTATTAACTTCAGTTATCAATAATATGTATATATAGACTTGAACGTCGAGAGTCTCTTTGCATAACCTTTGACATGTAGTTTCACTTCATATACAATAGGCTGTGATGAAAGCAACACGGCGTCAACTTGAGAAGGAATTGTTGCTTGACGACGTAACACGGATCCAAGACCTGCCATCATACAGATTTCTGACAAGATAGGTGCACTTCTCGGCAAACAAGATGATACGCAAACATAAGATGCATAAAATACGTATATCCTTGAAATGAAGTACTACATTCCTGCCTCGGGACAGTCAAGCTTCAGTGTGTTGGGCAGACCGGTGCTGATCGCTATGATGCCCCTTATTTCCCCCTCGTTGGTCCCACATTTAAAAAAAAAAAAGCGGATTTTGTAAGTTGAAAAGGTCATATACAGCAGCATAAGTACGATCATCTAACTGATTTATTAGGTGACCTAATTGTGTAACTGAGTTTTTGGAAACATACATGTAATCTAATCCTGTAGTCAGTATATAACTTTGAAAAGGGGGCAAGAACATGAAATGATTAAAAGTTTAAAACCGAACTCAGAGCTATTGCTACATCTCCGATTCTCCGAAGGAACACCTAACAAATTTCTACAGTCTAAACACTATTCTGTTTTGTTTTGATGCATGAGAAGCCTTTTGCCAATAAACACATTCCGTCAGATCTCTCGGAGCAAAACTTCTTTCGCCGTCCTGAATTCTCATCAGTTTCAGAGGCTCGGACTAATGACCAATTGATCATGCTACATTGCTTCCGCTCAATTTACACACCCATATACACATTCCACTATAAGAAAAGGTCTTACTAGATCTTGACTATCACCAAAAATTCAGAACCCCGAAAATTGGAAAAGAAAGATTCGACAAATTAGATGAACAGTTAATGGGTCCTGAATAGATTTTGCACAAATTATTTATTTGCACGCTTTCGATCAACCTGACCATACAATGCTGGTTCCTAACAAGTTTCAACCAAGAGCAAGACAGTCTATCGTTTAGCCAATAACGTGGGAACTATAGCCCACAAGTCATACGTGTTCATTTGCGCGCACAAGATAAATGCAATATAATCTTAAGTTGAGAGTTCATTTCAAGGGAGGTTGGTAGTCTGATTTCGAGACAATAAAAGATCTCCGCATAGGAGCCACAGATGGCTTAACACTCAACATTCACCAAAACAACCAATGACCAAAGAAAAACACAGTTTTAACGATAACAAGCAAACAAAAACATCAAGTTACTCTGACAAACATGGTTTTTGTTCCTCGACACGAAAACCAATATTAGCTATATGAGGCGTGGACGATAGTCCGCCATAAAAGCTTCAGCACATCAAAATCTATTCATAGATCCATGACTTGAGGCTGCTCTGCCAGCTGACAGTGCCCTCGGGGAACCACAATGCTATCTCCTTTTTAGCGCTTTCGACAGCGTCACTTCCGTGGATGACATTCCTGCCAAAATTATACATTTACTCCATATCAGTTAACTAAAATCCACTACAAACCATAACTTCTTATGGAATACTGCTATCTACAACAAACTAAGGACACGTATAAACGCAGGGAAAAGTAAAGTTTGATAACATCTGAAAACAAAAACACAGATGCTTTGAAAAACTGTTCGCAAATGCAATATTAAGTACCTGCCAATGTCGATGGCAAAATCACCACGAATGGTGCCAGGCTCAGAAGCAAGTGGGTTGGTGGCACCGATGATCTTCCTACCGGTGGCAACAACACCCTTACCTTCCCAGACCATAGCGACAACCGGGCCAGAAATAATGTAGTCAACCAAACCAGTGAAGAATGGCTTTGAAGACAAGTCAGCGTAATGAGTCTCAGCGAAAGTGCGCTCCACATTCATGAACTTCAAACCTAAACACAAACCACACACCATAAATCAAACCCCATATCACCCAAAACTTTGAGTAAATCCAACACTTTGATGCAACTCATTGACCATACACTTGCAATAACATAAAATAAAATGTTCACCAATGAAAGTAAGTTTTCATCTTAGAATCGACGGCCCTACTCTTTTGGACTCGATCTCAGTTCAGATCAAATAAGATCCATTTGACTCAATTGAGTTTCGTCCTTAGTTCAGTTCAATTCAGTTCGACTCGGCTCTATAAAAATTAGAGTGGGCGTTGGTTAATCAAGTTTCAAACTATTAACATAATCCAAACATACAAATGACACCAATATGAAGATCATACAACCAGATACATAATTTGTGAGCTTTAGTACATATTTTCTGAGCAATGTTTAAATGGTTTTACAAAATGCTCACAAATATTGTTAAAATTCTCACGAAATCAAAGATAGTTGTAGTACAACCGGTTGTATAATTTTTTTTTTTTCAAATGACACACATGACATCTATATTATAACCATGCAAATAAAACATGCACACTCAGTCACATATGACAATATAACCCATTTCTTTACGTTTTCTTTTGAATCGATATTTTAGGTGAGCACATGCAAGCGAGTGAGGTCGTACTTAAATTAAACTTCAGCACCAAAAAAAAAACACTAAATCTTAAACTAAACAAACCAAAAATTAACATTTAATTACAACAAAAATTAAGATCAAACTAAACAAAACAATCAAAAATTATACCTTTAAGAGAGAAACCCTTCTTCTCAAATCTGCTGATAATTTCACCAACCTACAAAATCAATCAT
>JAUEKU010183849.1:0-10151 GCA_032274805.1 Gypsophila paniculata | reverse complement strand
GAAGGTGGGTTCTGCGGTTGTGTTCCCTAGGAATAAACCTAATACATAAACAGTAAAATAAGAAGCTAAATAAACAATATCTCGAACAATGTTAGCGATGTAATGACTGGGAGCCGATAACCCAAACACCTGCAAAACACACTGTAAGCAATCAGTTTGAACTTGTAGATGTAGAAACTTTATTTCCTTCGCCTAAAGCATGGCTTCACGGATGCCTATAGCTTCAGCCTGCAGTGGTGATTCTACAAAGAAAGATGTCTGCGAGTTTCCCAAGTTGATATCAAGATTAAACAGAGCTCATCCCGCTGCTGCCTTCCGGTTAGTTCTCTAAGTAGCATTTACTTCGAGCCTTAACATTTGACAACTCCCTTCTTTACCAGTAAGAAAAGAGGTTCGCTCTTCAATAATCATTGAGTTATTCAAGGATGGTATAAAACCATCAATCTCGCAATCAGTGTTTGTTCTCTCCATCTTTAAGATTTCCGAGCGGATGACATTTCTACTCAGATTTTCAAAAAATTTCATAGAAGAAAAGCAATTAACCGTTCTCTTGTTAAAGGTGGCGTCATTACGGCCTATCCAAATAGTCCAGCTCATGGCCAAGAAGTTGATAAGGGGCAGATTAATACCTTGTCCTTTGCTCTCCGAGCACTTACTGAGGTAACTAATCCAATTGTAAATCCATACCTTGATGTCATAGAGTTCCCCTGCTGAGCTCCGAATTCCCAAATTAGAGAAAGCCCATAGTCTTTTTGTCATTTAACAGTCTCGAAATAGATGTGCGAGAGTCTCAACTTTTGTGGGGTCAGAACATAGACAACAAGAGAAATGACCCGTAATTCCTTTTTTTTGAGTTCTTCCCCAATAGGTAATGAGGACGTAAAGACTTTCCACACAAAGGTCTTCCAACTTCCCGGCCTGGGAAGTTTCCATAGGACTTTTTTGAAGAAAAGAGCGCAAGGTTCATTTCGCCTTTGGTTAAAACTCGGTGAGTTAAGGGTTCGGAGACGTTGAGATAAGGCCACGCCATATCCACTTTTCACGCTGTAAATACCAAAATGCGTTTCCTTCCAGTAGAAGCTATCTTGACATTGGGTAATGGGAATGAGAATAGACAAAATTTTGTGACACCAGTTATCCTCAAAGAGGTTTTGGATAATTGCCACGTTCCAAGAATGCCCATGATCCTGTAGGTTGGATACGTTCCAATCGCAGACTGTGTGAAAATCTATCCCTTTACCCTCAGACCCCCTAAGTGGAATCGGGATGGATCCGGCAATCCATTTTTTCGACCAGATTGGTAATTTGGAGTCCTACCCAACTTTCCACGCCAGAGAAGAACGAAGAAGATTGTAACCCCAGATAATCCCCCTAGCGGTCCAAGAGGCAGAGGGTGGTGGTGAATAATCTCCAAGGTTCTCAAGGGAGAACGCACGTTTGTACTTACTCTCAATGGATCTACCAATGAGGGATTTGGGGAGTGAGATAATGCGCCACGCTTGTTTTCCCAGGAGTGCCTGGTTGAAACAAGCTATGTTACGGATTCCTAACCCTCATTTGCTTTTGGGGAGACTTAGGAAATTGATACTACGCCACTGGATTCCCCTTGAATTTTTCAATCCTACCCATTAGAAATGGGCTAACAGAGAATTGATCCTTTTAGCCACACTTACCGGTATTTTAAGTACCGATAGAGAATAAGTGGAGAGGGACGATAAGATCGAATTAATCAAGTTGAGTCTCCCCGCTGAAGAAAGAAAGATACCCTGCCAATAGGATAGTCTCGATCGCACCTGCTCAATTAAGTAATTGAAAGTCTCCTTTTTTCGAGAGTTAATCACTGTAGGGGCACCCAAATAGGAGCCTAAACTGTCCGTAGGGCCGGTTTTGAAGGTAGTCGGACCAGCCTTTATAGTGGAAAGGATAGCACTAAGGCTGAACAAGATGGCTGATTAATTATTGTTAATAACCTGACCCGATCCTTTGCAGTAAATGTCTAACAAGTTTTTGAGACAATAGATACTCTCCTCTTTCCCTTAGATGAAAAATAGGGAGTCATCCGCAAAAAAGAGATGTGAGATTGCCGGGGATCCTCTGGAAATTTTAATCCCTTTGATTTGGCTAAACTCCTGCGCTCTGTTAATATTTTGGGATAAAATCTCCATGTAGAGAACAAAAAGATAAGGAGAAATTGGGTCACCTTGTCTTAATCCGCAAGATGGTCTGAAACTTTTTAACGGAGCGCCATTAAGAAGGACTTCATAAGATACTGTAGTGACACACTCCATAATAATATGCATTCTATATTGATGATTTTGTCAAAAAATGAGAATACAATGAGATAATAAATGTGATACAAAATGGGATAAAGAATTCAACTTAATTTCGAGTTTAACTTAAATGGTATGATCTATGCAAATTTCCCTAATTACGCTATGGATACGAGTATTTGAGTAATCCAAATAAATCATAAAATTAACTCCTGCAACTTATATAATTCGTCGTATACATACAACGGTTACCGAGATATTAAAATAAGTCTTATGTACAATGGTCGTACGCGTTCAATGACATGATCAAAGGTGATCACTTTAATGCTTAAGATGACACTTTAAAATCAACGTAAAATGATCGCTTTAAGTCTAAAATGGTCATCTTAGTCATAAAAAAAAAGTTTGCATATACATATACGTACAATTATCTGATGTGAATTACCACGATATCATACAGCTTGACAAGAACAAAGCACAAAGTAAAAAAATACTCCGTAAGACATTACTTCATATCAATCAAACTATTAATCCTTCATTAAGGTAGCTAATCTCTTCTCACTAATTTATTTTACCACTATTACATTTGATTGTTTTTTTGTTTGTAATTATCAAATAAAATTAAAATTACTTTACTTTGATGTTTAATTTGATGTATAATCACTCAATTTCCTTCTTCAATTTTAGTCTTTGATCATATAATCACACCTTAAATTTCTGAAATTTGAGGTAATTTTCATCAAATTTTGTAAAAGATGCGAACTTTTTGGTAATTTAATCATACCCTTTTCATTGCAAATGCTTATGGTAGTTGAATTGATGGCCAAACTTGGTGGCTTTTGCTCAAATTAGAGTATTGCATAGAAGGTGTTTGATGAAATGCCTCAAACTTTGTTGAGTAAGTCTCGTGAAAGACTGTCCTTCACATTGAAATTGAAAGATCGATAAGAAATGAAGGCATATTAAATGGGTAGTCAGAGCGTTTAGAAATTGGTCTTTCACAATTCATAGTGAAAGACCGTATTTTTTTAGACCTTGGCAAGTTTCAATCTTTTTGCACATTTTTGCTCTTTTTGTTGTGATTGCATCATTCCCATCTTTCTATATAGTGTAGAAAATGTTGTTTAATTTAGTTTGCCTTGCATTTTCGGTGTACATTTGCCTTGCAATAACTTCTAACCACAATATATATCATAGTAGTGATGTGTAGGCATTATAGAGCTTTGTACAACGGTCTTACATGATAATTTGTTATCGGCTTCTAGGCTAGGTTGATTTTTTTTGGTTGGAGTAACTAATTACCTAGTGTGAGAAAAATGAGGTCTACAAGCATTAGAGAGCTTGTACAACGGTCTTACAGGAGATTTGTTTTTCGGTTTCTAGGTTAGGTTGATTTTTTTGTGGTTGGATTAACCAGTTCCCTTGTGTGAGGATGCTTTGTGTATGTTTTCATGTGCAGTGATATTGAAAGGCTAATTTACTTGTGCTCAATTGGTTGGAAAGATGCTGAAGTATTCTGTACTGAAACATGTAATAAGAGCAAGCACAGAGTTTTCTTATGTTCAGTGGGTGAGTTTTGTTCCGTGTTAGCACTGGTAACTGTATTAGGTTGCGATACGAGACAATTGACTTCGGAACATTGCAGAGAGGGATTCACAGCAGGAATAAGATTGCTATGGAGTTTATAGGAAAAGGTTGGAGTGCCATGAAGGAAGTCGATAGAGTCATTGATTACACCGAACTTAATGATAAGCGGCTCATCCCTCTTCTTAGGGTTTGTCCTTATAACTAAAAAACACGGTTTTGTTCATTTGTCTTGTCTCAGCTCTGTTACTCTTTATCGTCCACACTCCTGGTTCTTTTTGCTAAAGCATGCACCTAATTCATGCCATTTCAATTTCATGTGAACTTTGTATTTACTATTTAGGCCCCTTCATACATGTGAACATCTTCTGTTATGTTTCTATGCAATCTACGACACTTGAAAAGACCCTTGTCTATTTGCTGGATCTCATGAGTCATGCTTAGGGGCGGTGATAGACAATTAAGAGTTGACATGCACAAATTTGAGTAGCATTTAACTTCCTAATGTAATCTTGTATGATTATTACACCAGGGTGCTAAAGAGAACTTTGAGTTGGCTCTTGAAGCTGACAATTCAAATACTCAAGCACGGTACTGGCTGTCCAAGCTACACCTTAAGTACCATGTTCCAGATGCGTGCAAAGAAATGTGAGTTGTTTGCTCATTCTTGTATACTGTGGTTTCCAGCAGTCCCCGTTTCATTTCGTGTATACAATTTGCGATGAAAACGGCTTATATAGTGACCAGTGCTAATGAATCTCTTTATATCACATTTTGGAAACCGAGATGCTGATAACTTGGTAGCTACTGTCTCCTTTGTGCCTGCTTTTATTAAGCTCAACAGTTGATTAGCTGTTATTTTATCAAGTGTTTGTAGCATTTTACATCCGGTTACATTGCTATGTAAGATATGAATTGGATGACAAAGGGCAGTTAACAAGCTTTTGTTTGCCTCATATCATTATTCCAAATTTACTTTATGACAGAGGAGTTGCTTTGCTAGTGGAAGCTGCCCAAATGGGAAATCCTGATGCACTCTATGATTTAGGTTCCCGCTTACGTATCGAGGTAGGTTTGTCAAGGCCTCATCCTTGATTATTGCTCTTATTTATTACCTCCGGCAGCTCTTGACGTGACTTTGTGTCAGAGTCTTAGGATGTGACTTTCAATGCCAAGTTGGTGTATTAGCGTATGTTCAGATGTTAGAGGGAGACCTCCAATTTTTCCATTGAACAATTCAATCATCTAATGCCTCTATCAGCGTTCTACAGTGCATTCAGTAATAAGAGCCATAGGGAGAACTAACATGAGTATATCAAATCTGACCTGTGATGTTCTCGGAGAAAAGCATGATAAATTAGAGTAGTATTTTCAGTGCATGTCTGTTAGGTACGGAGTGTGTTTTAGGGGAAAGTGGGAAACCAACATGGATGTTTCAAATGTGTTGTTAGAACATAGGTGGATTTGGATATTCCCTTCGTTTATCAAAGATGTTTTTATTTAGTTCGTGAGACTGTGGGAACTAATAAAGTTCAGAAATATGATACGGGGCTGATACTCCCTGAAGAAGCTATGTGCACCATGTGATCTCAGGATGTAGAAGTATTGCAATTGTTGATGCCTCTAGCTTTTTGTAAAAGCATTTTGATGATAAATCTTACTTAGCTCTCAAAGCGTGATCAATACTGATATTAAACTGCTCATTGCTTTGTTCTTGCAAGAATCAATATGCTGAAGCGGTTCCAGAAGCATTTTACTATATCGAAAAGGCTGCTGAACAGGTATATTTTACTTCAACTGGTGTTAATAGTGATTTGAGGTTGTTCCATGGTCTGATTGAAGACGTTGTGTATCTTAGTTGCACTCAGGTGCTCTTTACCTTCTCGGGGCTGTGTACTTGACTGGGGAGTGTGTCCAGCAAGATATCGCATCTGCAATGTGGTGTTTCCACAGAGCTTCACAGAAGGTATGCAAAGTAACTTACAGTGTGGAGTATTGGAAGTTTGGAACTGAGTTGAGCGAGTTCGTGTTTCTTCACTTTGACATCGTGATATTATATTGTCTACATAGTAATACACTAATCCTAATTTGGGAGTCTATACATTCCGACAATAAAAAGAAGAAAGATGAGAGCGGAAGTTATTCTCAAAGTATTTGTCTACAATATAGATGTGATTTTGTTTGGTTTGTGGTTTCTTTATTTACAGGGGCATGTTGGTGCAGCTATAGCATACGGCTCTCTTCTTCTTCAAGGTCAGTCGTGATTTGCGATTGCTTAGCCTTACATTATTTCTTACTGCGCATATAAAAGGTCCACCCAATTAGTTGCAAGAAATTGGAATCATGTGATATTTTTGGAAAGGCGTTGTGGCGGCTGCTCCCCCTCTCCCCTTATGCAAGATAGAGAATGTGGCGTGGTTAACTGGCCTTGTTTCCTTTTGAATGTGTTGTGCTTTTGTTCTAGTTTTTTCGTGAATCTGGTGTGGTACCTCGTTCTTTTGATGTGTTGCTATTTAGCAGGCTCTAGACACTTCTGGTGTGAATAAAACCATTTTTGTAGAAAAAGAAGTTAATTACGCCTTATTATGTTAGGTCACGAAGTACCAGAGTCTGTAACTAAGTTTAATGTGAAGAAACGAAGCGTGAAGACGAAAAGGAAATATGTGGGCGTGACAGCAAACCATGTAGAAAAGGCAAAAGAGCAATTCCGGATTGCGGCCAATGCAGGATGTGATCTCGGATTAAGATGGTTAAGTAGAATCGAGGAGGAAGAGAAGCGGTTGCTTAGTGAAAAATAGATCTCGAAAATTATGCCTATATTGTAAGCCTTCCGGTCCAATCTTCTTAGATTTAGGATTTCTTATAATTCATGATACATACAATGACCGTCCGCTTGAGGGTTTATTTTAGCAAGTATGCCATTATGTGATGAATAATTCCATCTTCAAGTTTGGGATTGAACTTGGATCTTCAGTGGCTTTTCAATGAAAACTTGTCTGTTTTTTTCTGTTATGTTTGCAGTTCAAATCGATTTCAAACGTTGTATGATTGTGCACTCCCATTGGTGCTAGAAATTTAGTGGATTTTTAGCCTTTATAAACTACTTGTACGAAAAAAATCATTTAATGTAGCTTTCGAATTCCCATTTTATCGACATAACAGCAGTTGAATCGAAAAGCTTAAATGAACCATGAAAACATGTGGCTCTAGGGGCTATATAACTTCGTTGCATGTATAAATCTTGTGACGTTCAAGTTTTTTTTCGCCCAACAGCCGTGGTTGGCTGTGACCTTATGCCATTAATATGCAGTTGGACTGTCAAGAACCTGTTCAGATCCTCTCCATTTCTTATCTAGTACAAAAATTTTATACCAATATTCCTTTTCACCCCTTCAAAACGATTATCCGAGACCAACCCATAACAAAATCCAGAACAGTTCAGAGAGCCGAGAGAGGGTCCATATTGGTTTGGTCATGAACATGCTAAAATAGAGATTACTAGTTACTAGAAAAAGGTTTCCCATAAAACAGAAGTGATGAATGATATGCCAATAATTCCACCTTCTAACATCATGACCTCTCAATTACGTAATTATCAGCACAAAAGTCAAACAAAAGTTGCGAGTCAGCCAAAATAACAGTTCTAATTGGGAATTTAGCCAACCATCTGTACAACAGGCAACAGCCATTGATTACGTCAGCCATAATCCGGAAAGTGTCTGAAACTAGAACTATGCCCAAAAGAGAGGTTTTTTACTTGAAGAGGTTTCCTGAAATCAGTCCCAGCCAGTAGCCACGATGGACTCATAACCACGAGTAGAATCAAAAGCTGGAGACGTGTACGAGTTAGGGGCAGCAGCTCCGAAAGACTTGACCTTTGGAACTTCATCAACGTAAGAGTTGGTGTAATCTCCAGTGTTGGAATCTTGAGGGATGTTATCAGTGTTAGTGCTGGTGTAGTCTTCGGTGTAGGAGCTGGAGTAATTGTCAGTGTAGGAGTTGGAGAAATCAGGTCGATCAAAGCTTCTGTAGTCATGACCACCAAACCTGCTTCCTCGGTTAGGGCGACGACCACCACCATTCCCGCCTCCATATCCATGAGTTGATGAACGGGCATATTCAGATAGCCATGACGGCACTGATTGATTGGCTTCTTCCATTAGCTCGACAAGTGCCTTGGAGATGGGCCTGTCTTTGTCGCAGAAAAAAGCGGTTGCAAGACCAGATTGACCAGCACGTCCTGTTCGACCAATACGGTGGACATAGTGTTCAATGTCTCTTGGAAGGTCATAGTTGATGACATGGGCTACACATGGGATATCCAGGCCTCGGGCTGCCACATCAGTTGCCACAATGATTGGGGTTGCACCACTCTTGAAGGATCTTAGAGCTCTTTCCCTCTCCTTTAATAATACCAATATATGAAACAAAAAATAAGTCGGATAACAAACTAATACACTTCCAGGTTCTATAAATCAAGACAAACTGTGGCTGGTGGCCTAATATAAGGGTGATGGAACTCGTGTTCTGGATTCTAAACCCGTCAACATCAAAACTGTAAATGTGGCTCTATTAACACCAACAAAACCAAGTAAACTGAGCAAACAGCAAAGGTGTGTTGATTGTAATAAAAATGTTACTATTGTCTAATAAATAAATAGGCCTAAAAGGAAAAAAAATGGCATGTTTCGATACAACAATAGAAAGCTGCAATGGGAATAAACATCATCAGCTATAATCCTGTGAACCAACTTATGAGATTGGTAGTTATATAGTAGTGGAGGAATATATTTACTTGATAAATAATCCCGTGATAGTTTAGAATAAGATCGTACTAATTGTCAAAGGTGAAAAAGTTGCGAGGGAGCATATATGCAAGCAAAATTTTCAGTCTCGCATTTTGTAGGATCCTAATTCTGAAGGTCTGTGCATGGAAGAGGTATTAGAATAAAAGAAAAAAGATAAAAAAAAAAAAGAAGAAGAAAAAGGGACATAAGTTCCAAGGATAAAACAACATTCATAGAATTAGGGCGTATCAAAACTGACCACTTGAACTTTGTCGCCGTGTATTGCAGTAGCTGGGAAGCCTCTTTGGGACAACCATTGTGCCAAGTTATCCACTGCCCTCTTTGTTTCAGCAAAAACAATAGTCAAAGGTGGCTGCACAACATATTCATACGCCATTTTCTCAGTTTTACTCGTCAACAAAAAAATCACTGATGAACTAAATTTCATTAGTGAGCTGATCGTGAGTTCATTACCTTTCCTTGGGTTTTCGTCTTTTGACCAACAAGGAGAATCTCCTTCAGATGGTTTCTCTTGTCATAATCATTAACCAGCTCAACCTTTTGTTCGATCATATCATTGCTAGAACCAACTTTTCCGACAGTCAGGAAGATGTAGTTTGAGAGAAAATCAGCCGCGAGCCTCTACACGACACATTAATTAAGGCATAGAATTAAGGAATTGCGTAAAAAAAATAATGCAGCAAAACATGGTACAATCTACTAACTAGACGACATCAACTTTAATAAAACATCGTTAAGTTCTCGGGAGCCGATGCGACATGCCCAAGTGAAGGTCGATTTAACACCATGAACTGATCACAACAGTTAACTGCACCTTTTAGACCAGCACTAAGAAGTTTTGCTACACACAACGACATTACGACCAATGAACTGTGATGTGTCAAGACTAACATCTTGTTTGAAAGGAAAATTAGGATGGAGTAGAGGGAACGGAAGGGGGAAGAAAGCAATGTTATGCTTCCTCTAAATCATTTCTATGTTGGAATGATTCCGATTCAGCTTGGATGGAGGAAAATGGATCCCGTCATAACCATCCCCTCCATTTTCTGTTGAACCAAGGGATAGTGTCCATGTTCCTTTTCAATTCTCACTTAAACAAGGGCTAAAAGTACCATTTTTATAGCCCTTGACTTCGTATTTACACAACAAAAATTCTATTGCACCAACAAAGCAACAATAGCGACAGCCAACAACCCATAACAGTATCGCCATAATTGTTGCATCAAACGAAGTAAGAAAAGTTCAGTCACCAATGGGTTATGATGGGTAACTTGACATTCCTTAGGAGGTAACTTGAGGTTTTGCAACTTTTTTTTATGAGTTTTACATATACCATCGTAAACACCAAATACTGAGAGCACGCAATCAATTAACAATTCGCAACACATAACAGAGGGCGGTAAGAAAGCACATAAAAGAGGTAACCTGTATCTCAGATGGGAATGTAGCACTGAAGAGCATGGTCTGTCTTGCACCAGTGGGAGGCATG
>JAUEKU010183829.1:0-10151 GCA_032274805.1 Gypsophila paniculata | reverse complement strand
ATAGGGTATGCTCAAGGAGAGAGCGATACAACCATGCTGCTGTCCATATTTGCTTTCTGCAATTTCATCGGACGTCTAGGTGGAGGTGCTCTAGGTGAATACACCATCAAGTAAGTATTCTATCGTTTTTCATTGCGTTTGCTGTTTAGTTAGTGTTTGTTAGTATTTCTGTTCTCTTGACTTACCTACTATAAATTTTGGCCTAAGGATTAAAAGGACAACCAAGGATCGCTCTGTTATTATGTAACGTTTGTGTTGCCAATGAAACCGAGGACTCACTACTCTTTGGCTTTGCATATGGAAATAAAGAAAAATAACACACTAAGCGTCCACATTTCTTATTTGAGATTAGCTGTCTCAATGCAATTTTTACTATAGGTCGTTTGTCTCTTGGTGCTAGGACTTGTACGAGTGTAGAGTTAATGTTGCACACATTCGATCCCTATACCCCTCACTATCGATTGTCGTCCTCCAAGTTTTTGAGTACTATTTTTTCTCGATATTATGAAAATTGCTGGCAATGCTATGTACTTCTGACCCCTGTACCCAACTATTTGCGAGTGCCATTAAGGCATCGGGAGTAATGTTGCAACTTTCAAACATCACTTCAAAAATTTCATCGTTTGACGATCTTTTATCAAGCTGACTACCTGAAAATGATCTTGCAGATGGAAAGTGATTCCTCGAACAATTTGGATGACCATAACGCTATTTATAATGGTAATGGTTTTCCTTCTATACGCATCAGCTCTTCAGGGCGCTCTTCAACCCGCAACAGCATCGGGATTTGCTATGGAATTCAGATTGCTGTGATGATTCCAACCGCGTCTGAGCTTTTCGGGGTCAAACATTTCGTAATCATTTATAACTTCATACAAGCAAGCAATCCTATCGGTGCTCTTCTCTTCTCAGGCGGCCTTGTTGGCTACGTCTACGACACCAAAGCTAGCAAACAAGGAGTATCAACCTGCATTGGAGCCTCTTGCTTCCGGCTCACATTTTTAGTCCTTGCTGGACTTTGTGGGTTGGGATCATTCCTAAGCTTAATACTTACGATTAGAATCCGACCTGTGTACGACCTTTGTAGACGTTTTCTTTGGGGTGTTAAGGAGGGAGGGCATAGGCTCTTGTTTATGAGTTGGAAGTGTCTTTGCTATCCGCGCAGTGAAGGGAAAGTGGGCATCATAGAAGTCCTAAGTTGGAACAAGTATGAATTATGTAAATGGATTTGGTAGCTTGAAGTGAATGATCAAAATCTTTGGGTTCAATGGGTTCGAAAATATATCTTGAAAGGAGCAAATTTTTGGAGTTTTGGTGCTAAGGCTGATCACTCTTGGGGCTGGAAGAGCATACTGCACACCAGAGATTGTTCAGTGGGACAATTTGGTTCCATTTTGGCTGCTAATAAGGACCAGCTTGTCTCTTGCGCAAGGCTAGGTAAGTTTAGCGCTGCTCGTATGTACGACCTGCTCAGGGACAAACTCCCTTCAAGGTTCTAAAACTGTGTGGAACTCCTCGTCTCATCCTAAGCACTCCTTTGTCAGCACGCTGGCCATTCAGAATAGACTTCCTACTATTGATAATCTAATCAGGAAGGGACTATGCTTCATTAACAGATGTGTTTTATGTCAAGCAGATCAGATAGTGAGACTATCGAGCATCTTTACTTTATATGCTCGTTTGCAGCTCAGGAATGGGATGGTGTTTTGCTTTGGTGTGCCATAAAGAACGAGTTGTTTCGTCTGAAGCATGCTTTACAATGGTTCAAGCCAAATGTTCGGGGGGATCATGCACTAAAGAGAAAGAGACGGGCAGCTTTGCTTTGTACTATCTACAGTCTTTGGCAAGAACGGAATTATCGTATCTTCCGTGACAAGTACAGTACGGTTGACCAAGTCATTTTCGTCATTCAATATCATGTATGTGCTAGATTGCAATGTTGTTAGTGTGATTATTGGGTGATCTCTTTGATCCTCCTTTGTAGTTAGTTATTATTAGAACCTTGTATTCCCAAACTATTTTTCATATTAATATAAGATTCTTGAACTTTCTGGAAAAAAAAATAGAGGATAATTAAAGACGAGATTATCAAGATTATTAGTTTATTACTTCCAAAAGCTTTGCTAAATTGGGTCCTTAATTAAGCCTCAAAGGAACATGCTTCCTATATTCTGCAAGAGCCCACATTGGATAAATACTTCTGTACATTGGATAGTGTAACATGCAATTCTTCATGAAAACTCCTGTTATTTCCTGTTAATTATTTCAAAATGCGAAAAAAAAAGTTATTAAATTAATTTAAGGCGGTCTTTAATGATTATGAATATTGATTAACGATTATGATAAATGATAGAAAGTTATCGGGTGGTGTACCTGTTGAGGGAAATCTCCACTTTCGAGTTGTGAATTGATCAGAAGTTTTGCTGCCCGGTGTAGTGGTGTAGGATCCCTCTCCATCTAATAACATTTGTTAAATACGAGTAAATAAATATATTACGGAGTACAATTTAAGTATTTTGGTCGAGATTTTCGATTTTCTGATATTGCATTACTGACTCGCTCCTAATTTTCGATACATGCTTTAACTTTGAATTCCTGAGCTTTAAGTTTGGTTTCGCTAGTGGTCGGATGAAAATTAAATAGAAAAGAGTAAACATAATCGGTATACCTGTCTTGTATAAATTAGACCCATCAATGCCCACGCAGTCTGAGTTAAATTGGATGGTCCTTCTAGTGGCACAAAATCCTGTGTTTCAAAATCGAAATCGTCAGCAAAATTAACAACAATCAAAAGCAATGCCAACCATCGTTAAGTATCGTAAAGAATCTCTGACTAGAATTGAGTAAAGAGATTTAATGCACGTAATTTTACTTTATTTCATCGTATCTAGGCGAAGTGAAGAAATTAATACCTTCTTTGGGCATGAAATGTAGCTTTCACCCCACCCGCCGTCCTCCTTCTGCGATTTGAGTAGAAATTCGACACCTTTCCGAATAGCAGCGCAATTCGAGTAGGTTCTGCCAGCCGCTGTTAGCCCTCCTAGCGCAAACCACGTCCCATATGTGAAACAAACACCCCAATTTCCGTACCTACATTAAAATTATATGACGGGGTTTAATCACTTTTAACAAACATTTCGCGCAAAATGCTAAAGCGTATGATGTGATACGGTCTAACAGTTAGACAACAAATGTTACGAACATACCAAGAACCGTTTGGATATTGGGTGTCCTCGAGGTATTTTGATGCCTTCGATATGAAATTTTCGATCTCTTTCTTTCTGTGACCGGGATGCAATTTCTTGAATAATACTAGAGCTTGAATTGCAGAACCAGTACATTCAACATACCTACATGTTCCGAAATTATTATTAAGTTACGATAACTCTTGTACAAGACGTATTGACGATGCAGTTAGGAGACTTACTCATGCTCAATGACGATGTCTGCAAAGAACTCCGTTGGGTTGAGAAGCTGATCAAAATCGCGAGAAGAAGAATAAGAGAAAGAAGTCAAATTCATATTTCAAAGCCAAAGAATAGTGAAGGCTCGACTTCATCAGAAATAGAGACATGATCAATTATCGATAATACTAGTACTCCAAGTAGTAATCATAATTAACTAACCTCTAACCAAGCTTGTGCTCCAGCTGGCTCCCAAGCCGGTAGCCCTCCGTTTTCACTCTGAAAAGTTTTTGTTTGTTAGATACCGAATGAAATAGTGCCAGTCGGGATGGTCTTAAAATATGGCAGAACGACGAGTCGTGGCCATTTGTACAGGTTTTGAAAGTTACCGAGACCCTAAAAGTAGGACTACTAAGATAAGGTCACAATAACCAGCGTCGTGATCTGCACAAAAACGACATTTAGGGATGAAATACTGAAGATGTACCTGTAGAGAAAGCAGGATATTGACGGAATCATAGAGCCTCTCAGGGTCCATCTTCTCTCCAACAATTTCCGGTGGCATTGTCGACAAGACCAAGCAACACTTCACATCACAAATAATAACCAGCATTTCAACCCACGATGTTCAAATACATGTCAATCATAGCAATCAATTCCATCAACTACATAATTTATAGTACTTGTTCTCGTTTTTGTCACCTTAAGGCCTTCTGCGGTGCAGTCAGAGACCTGCCAGCCATGATCTTGATCAGAAAATGTCCACGACCCCTTCGAGATATGGCGGTGCATACTCTTGAAATCACCTGAGGGATTGTCTTTCACCTGCATCATCAAAATCGACCACATTACGTTAATATCTCACGACGTCTTATATAAGCTTGGAAAGATCTGCGGAACAAAGTGATACCTACCTGAGACTCTTTGATGAAGAAGTGGCCCTTCTTAAGAGTGGGTCCAATTTCGTCGAGGCTCAAATTTGAAGCGAGCAAAGCTTGCACAGCAAAACCACAGTCCCATTGTTGACTCCCAAAACTCTGCATACATACGCGCCATGATCAGATTGATATGTACAGACATTTCATCTCGACGAAATTTTCAAAATTCAGTATGTTTCGGTTTTCTTATGTTAAATTTACCTGCATTTTAAGTCCATCCTCTGCAATCCATATATAGTCGGGAACTCTAGCAAGATGTTTCTTGTAACAAACACCATTCGGGTCTTCAACCCAACACGCCAACATACATAAAACCTGCAGACATCGGATTTACCATTAGCAAATGTCGATCCATTTCACTCTCAATCCTTGCCTAAGCTGAACACTTGCATAGACGAGATTTATTACCTTCTCAACGCATCCTATGGTTAAGTATCGACTGTTCTCATCTTCGTAATGTATATGATCCATAGTCACTTGTAAGGCCTTCTTCCGTATCAGACCGTTGAATGGCCAGCGAGTAAGAAGAGGCTCCGTGAATAGGTACAGACTATCCCACATTAAATCTTGAATCAACGGATGTGGGTAGTACAGATCCTCCTGTTATTGAGTCGACACAATTATTCACGACCATATATAATCGAGAGAAAACCATCATTAGTATTCGAATGCCTCATTGATCTTACATACCTCCGCACAAAAATGACGGACTTTTTTCCATTTGATATCCTCAAAGGGCTCATTAAAAAGCTCCTCTCTAAGCTGTTTGATTAGAGGTGTAATCGGACCAATGAACCTCTTCCCGTATAAGTATGACATCGGCATGTACACCATCCGACAGTAACACCACATTTTCGCTGCACAGAATAAACATCAGACCTTTAGCATTCGACATTACACTTCATAATCATTCAATATCACGTATGTATGTGGAAATTTTCCTAGTCGATAGCAGAGTCAGATACGACAATTTCAAAAATCCAGCATAACTACACATGAATTTCGTGATTTTCAGACGCTTTCTGTGAATTTGTCGACGAGAATGGCCACAAACCTGGATACATAGGCATGAAAGAAGGAAGAATCCAAAACTCTGGTGGCATCGGGTTGCTCCCAGACCAATCGAACAAACCAAGTATCTGAAAACAAACAAATTCATCATGAAAGACCGTCATTTTTTAAGACTTTATGCATTATAATTGAGTAAACCTCAGACAAACAAAAAGTCAAATAACTTTGTAATCGATGATAAAATGTGTGACTTACAGAGAGCCAAGTCTTTCCCCACGAAGGGATATGAGTGACACTACCATGGTCAAGGATCCATTTACGAGCCCTAGGGCACGCGTTGTCGTCTCCTTCATCAGGACCGACTCCTAGCATCCGCAGACATATGTAGTTCAACGCGGTACAGAACATGGTGCTGTGGCCTTCAATGTGGAACCCCCACCCTCCATCCTCATTCTGTCACAGCCCAACATTACACTAACAATTAAATCTCGGTTTGATACTTGATTTCAAAATCACGTCAGTCTCAAAATACAATCATAAGCAATTAAGTTCAAATCACATTATGACTACCATTGCACATGAGTACATGACTCACGACACGATGTTAATTTCTTAGTAGTTCATTAATGTGACATAACAGTCGATCGATTAATGTCATTCTTGATGACAATTTTTATTATCGACCATGAGGACTAACCCGTGTATTGAATACAAACCTAATGATAGTAAATGCTACGAAGAATTTCCTCACAGTGTCCTTAATGTGACACAAAAGACGATTGATGTCATTCTTCATGACACAAATTTATTAATTATTGACCGATAGAAATAACCCGTGTACATACCTAAAAATATGTTGAATTGAATACGAACAATATGAAGACGGTACCTCTGATGTATTACATCAAAGGATAATACAGTAAATTATATACATAATTTTTAACTCATTAAAGGTAACTTACACTTTTTTTTTCCAACAAAAAAATATCAATATGAAGACTATACATCTGAGATAGTACATCATATTTTACGTTTCTGAGTTTTACATTATAGTTTCTGAGTATTTTTGCAAAGTTTTTGAGTTATATAAAAGCCTTATATATATGCTCAGAAACTTTCAAATAAAACTCAAAAAAACTATAATATGAGGTAATACTATAATACTTCATCCGTCCCAGTGAATACGTTACTATTTCTATTTTGGGTGTATCAGTGAATACGTTACTATTTCTATTTTTGGTAAGTTTTTGTATGTAAAAAGTGATTTGCAAGTGGATTGAATAATTATATTTTATTGTTATATTAGACAACCACTTGCATTTTCTTAATATTTGTGTAAAAAGTAATAGTAACGTATTGACTGGGACGGAAGGAGTACTATTTTTGAAAAAATATATATAAATATCACTATAAAGGGAGTGATGTATTACATCGGATGCATGTTCCTTTTTTGGAATCCGAACCTAATGCTAGTAGATAATTAATGTTATATATCAAGAATTTCTTCACAGTGTCAGTGTCCTTAATGTGACACAACAGTCGAATGATGTCATTCTTCATGACACCATTTTTATCCTCGACCGTTATTAAAAATAAACCGTCTACATACGTAAATATATAAATTGAATACGAACCTGATGATAGTAAATGCTACGAAGAATTTCTTCACGGTGATGAACATTGAAAACAGAATTTAGATGTCCAGTGATGTACAAGCAAAACACCTGTATTATTTTTTACGTAAAAAGTCAACATATATGAGCGATAGCAGTCAAAGAAATTTAAATAAAGTTCTTTCGATGCCATATCATATAGACTTAGTAAAACTGACCAAAGGAGGGAGGAAAAACTGAGGGCCGGCGATTTCAGCCGGCCAGTGACCGTCATCGGCCTGTATGGCCGTGAGGTAGTTGACGGCTCTCTTCACCGTCGCTGTGGCGGCTTCGAAGGTGACCTCCTCTCCATCGTCCACCTTCACTTGCGGTATTGTTTGCTTGAAGTTTTTCTCTCTTAGGAACTGCGTATAGTAGTGACGAAGTTAGAATTTTATGATGTAAGTAATGCAATATAGTTATTCGAGTGATTAATTCTTACGTATGTAACGTAACAAAAAAGGTGATCATTAATCATTATAATGCTAATTGTTGCTATTAAATATGCCCATTTTTGAATTTTCAAAATTGATAACAATTTTAGACAGTAATGATTATACGGAGTAACGGATATTATGAGGATTATATTTCGGTCACAATCAACCATTGTACACGTATAATAATTTTATTTGAGAATTTATATTATTATACATTTATACGGCGTAATTCAATAATTCCACTATATCGAGGAGTAAAATCAATTCCACTATGTAATTCGATCAAATTTTCACTATTCAAGTATCGACTTTATATCAGGCAAATAATGATTAGTATAGTAGAAGATAAAAGATTAAAATGTAAAACTGTCGTTTTAGACTTTGTGAAATTTTAAACCTCAAGAAAATGTGACGGTCCACACATTCAAATATATTCATAGATTAGATAGAATTTAAAGTATATAATTAATGAGTACGAATACGAAGTATAAAATAGTCTTTGTATCTACCATTTGTTTATTTATTTATTTATTTTTTTAATTTTGCGAATTAACAAAAAATATTTTTCTTCTTCATACATACGTAGTATGTATATATATAATTTGATCATTTGATCAAGTTTTTATTGAAAGTGATTGTCCAAGTCAACCACCTTCCAAGTTCCAAGTCTTGATCGTCTCAAATCAAGATATATTTAAATATAATAAAAAGCAGCAATCTATGACAATTCTCAACATAAAAAGTTCTAAAATAATTGCAACCGAAGAGGAACAATAAGAAGTCTAAAAAAAGGCGATCATTCATAATGAATTGTAAAAGATTAGACACTTTTCTTTTTGCACTCTAATAATCTATTTAATATATTTAATAGGGAAATTTTATGGGAATACATTCAACTATTGACCACCTTCTCAAAACATACTGAACTATTGATTATCTCAAAATACACTAAACTAACATACCCTTCTTCTCAAAATACACTCCCAAAAAAAAAAAAATTTGTTATAGCGGGTAATCCTCAAGCAAATGGGGTCCACACTCTAATATATTAATTAGCATCTCCTTATTTTTGTTTCTTTATTACATGCACAACGGTAAAAAAAAATTTCTAATTTTTTTCTTTTTCAAAATCAATCTTCTTATCTACCCATCTAAACAACTAAAATACCAATTCAAAAGGCGATGAGGTCAAATCGTCAATCATGCGCTTCTTCTTCAAATTCATCTCGATTGAACCCGATGTTATGCAATCACAATATCGTCGCGGTTTTGCGGACTGTCAAGAAGGGAGTGAACATCGGAAAGACAATTTATGGGTGCCCTTTTTGGCCCATAAGTTGTTAATTTATAGTCGTTATTTGCTATGTATGTTGTTTCTCCCACAAAGTGAAATTTGTTTGAACTTTAAATACATCGTTTTCCTTGATTTTTTAGGAAAATGGTTGTGGTTATTTTGTTTTTGAGCAAGACATGATGTCGGGATTTGCTTAATTGGAAGATATTAAAGATGTTAATAAATTAACAAAAGATGAAATAAGAATTGATGAACGAGGAATGATTATAGAAAAAGTAAAGTGAAAGTGAAAAATAAAAAAAGAGTCAAGGAATTAAGTTAGAAAAGAGAGAGTAATAATAGGTTTGAAATAAGTTAAATAAGGCTGATAACCAGTCCAGCAGGTAATTGGTTAACATAGTGTATTTTGAGAAGATGTGTATGTTAGTTTAGTGTATTTTGAGATAATCTTTTGAGAAGGTGGTCAATAGTTGGGTGTATTCCCATGAATTTTTCCTTTTTTTTCAAAAAAAATTATAATAGATAGTCGTTTGAAAATTATAATAGGTAGTTGTTTGAAAAACTACCTATTAAAAAAAGTGTGTTTTAATAGGTAGTTTTAACAATTTTTTCGAAATATATTGATAACTTGGTTAAGATAAGTTGATGACTAAATTAAATATATAAAATATAATAACTTGCAGTTTATTTAATTTTATATATATATGAAATTATAGTTAAGGAATTGAGATTATGAGAATGAGATTTGATTAACGAAAAATATAATTGAGAGTTGGGTGAGGATAATGAGTGAATGAGAAGGGGTATTTATAGGTGTAATAACTGATAAAATATTTGTATTTAAAAAACAAAAGTGTATTGTGGCCATTGAACTAGCCGTTGCCCCCAATGGCTAGTTCGGCCGGCCGGGCCGAATTCATCAACGGGTCAAGTGACAGGCTGGTTCTAGATTTTTGAACCTGAACCCGACCCTTGACTATGGCAGACTGGTTCGGGCCGAACCGGGTCAACAAATTTTGGCCCAAATGACGGTTCGAGCCGAACCAAGCCGAGCCCACTCGTTCATTTTTTTCGTAGTTGCTCTTTCCTACGCCGCTATTACTTTTTTACCCAAAATTTTCCAGTTTATACCCTTTATCATTTTTTTTCTACAAAATTTCTCTCTTTTTTTCTATTAGTTTTTGGCTTAATTCTAGTGCAATTGATTGATTATGATTGAGAATTTACACTTTTATCAAGTAAAATTAAATTATTAAGACTAATTTTTACGTTTTAAGGAATTATTTTTGATTAATTTTTGATTAAGTTTAACAGTAAATCATTGAATTAGGGTTTAGGTTGTGGTGGTGGTTCAAGTTTGGGGAATGGGGACGACCACCGATAGGCGGCTGCGGAGGGGCGGTGGTGTAGGGGGA